>BSQZ01000118.1:152500-320000 GCA_033239005.1 Lamellibrachia satsuma | reverse complement strand
GAGACTTGTCGACAGGGAGAAATGGAATGGCATAAGGGAGTGGTGCACAGTACATGAACTCATGTCTTTATAAAGGGAGCAACGCGGGAGAACACATTACACGTTACCTCGCCAGATGAATAAGTCCATTTATAGTGAACAACCACGCCCAACTCGACACGAACGACACAGCGAAAGTGGATGTTCTCCCCCACGAGGGCACGTGAGTGGCTGGCCTCCAACTCCGGCTGAGGGGTTGATGTCCCCGCTACAAAAAACAAAACTCAAAATTAATATTCTGTTGTAGTGCATACATGTAGAGGGAGGGTGAGGGGAGGGGAGGGAGTGGGAGAGAAAGGGAGAGAGGGTCAGTGAGAGAGAGGGAGAGGGATAGGGAGGGAGAGACAGACAGACACAGAGACATACAGTGACAGACAGACCGAGAGACAGCAACATACAGAGAGAGAGAGACAGACAGACAGACACAGAGTGAGACAGACAGAGATCAAGATAGGCAGAGAGACAGACAGACAGACACAGAGCGAGACAGACAGAGAGCGAGACAGGCAGACAGACAGAGAGGGCAGGCGGGCGGGCAGATTAACAACCATCATGAAACTCTACATATGAAGTGGTAACAATAACCATTTGTGAACAGAAGCACGTACCTCTGTAGCTGAGGAAAACAGCCAGAGGATTGACTGTTTTATTTCCAAGAGTCGCCACGCACTCAAACATATCTGAGTATATGTAATTAGGGTACAGAATTCGGAACCCAGTTCTTGGGTCATAGGTCAAATCGTCACCAACAGTCATCCTTTTCGATGGTATTTTTACAAGTGTTACACTAGCCCTTGGGTCCGACACTCGACAGGGAATCGTCGCAACTTGCGCCTGGTGGATGGGCATGAAGATCATCTTCTTTAGCCACAGATTATCAGCATCTGCAAGTCACATGACATCACATTTCATCGATTGGTTATTTAAATTTTTTATTAATTTTAATTTAATTAATTTAATTAACCATAACATTCTAAAATATAATTTAACCATTACCCGGTACCTGTATATGAATAGCAATCCTGCCATTCAGCATGTAATATTCGAGTTGAAACATTCAAATTAAACAGATAACGGTAAAATTATATGAAAAAATCTGTGGTTCATTAAAACACATTTGGGCAGTCAAGACTGTACATTTAATTACAATTAATTAAACATAAATTTATTTAATTAAATAATAATTTTTTTAATATAATAAATTATTTACGCAGGCATTATGTTTCACGGTAATACAACATATACAGTGCAACCGGTATCACTACAATTATTTACCAAAATAGCAGACATCTTACCACCGACTTACCCTTCACATAGAGGTAGAAACTCAAACTGTTCCTTGTGGCAGTGCTGTCTCCTATGTATGAACACGTGAACATGCCAGTGTCCTTATACGACAGGTCGGTGATTCTGAGTAAACTCTCGTAAAGTCTCTGTGATTGCCCGACTTGTGACATCCAATTTGTCATGTTCAGTCTTTGCAAGGTCGACTGCAAATGCTAAGAAAAAATTTGTCATGGTCAGTCTTTGCATGATCGACTGCAAATGCTAAGAAAAAATTCACATAGCAGTTGAAGGACGTAAACATGATACAAGTATATTTGCTTTTGTTTAATGTGGTGGCATTTGTATTGTAGTTTTATGTGAAACTGCTAATAACATACTGATAAAGTTTTAAATATCAAACCAGAGTCTTGTGAAAGCCCATGTAACATTTTAGGGCCTGAAAGTGACCCAATTAATTTAGTACACTTGTAATGGTAAGATTCATTATTTTTATCTCTTAATGAACATGCCACCCAGTGGACATCACCATGAAATATTTTGATGTCCCTGAAGCTCCACCTAGTGGATGTTATAAGGACAGATTTTTATGGCCATGTGGGCATTATCTGGTTGGATTTTTACATCCCTTAAGCTCCACCTAGTGGACATTATCAGATTGAATTTTAACGTCACTGAAGCTCCATGTAGTGGGCATATTATGGTGGGATTTTGATATCATTAGATCTCCACCACATTATCAAGTAGAATTTTGATGTCACTAGTGGACATTATTAAATTTGCTTTTGAAGAATTGACTTTCTCGTTAAGCATCAATTATTAAATTCATCTCAACATGGATTCCTTAAAGCGAGGTCATGCTTAACAAATATGTTATGTTTTTTGGAAGAAATCACTAAGTGGATAGACGTGGGATCGCCAGTAGATATTATCTACTTAGATTTTCAGAAAGCTTTTGACAAAGTGCCACATCAAAGATTACTACTTAAATTAAAAGCCCATGGTATCGGGGATAGCATAACTGACTGGATAGAACAATGGCTGACTGACAGAAGACAACGAGTTGTAGTAGATGGAGAAGTTTCAAATTGGAAATCGGTTTTGAGTGGGGTACCTCAAGGATCAGTATTAGGACCTATATTATTCTTAATTTATATCAATGACTTGGACGACAGTATAACAAGTAACGTACTGAAATTTGCGGATGACACAAAACTGTTTAGAAAGGTTAATACTGATGGTGATAAACAACATTTACAAAACGATCTAGACAGATTAGTGAGATGTTGTTCAATTTGGGGAAATGTAAATGCATACATACAGGACATAGGAACTTGAATGTAAACTATAGAATGGGAGATACTGTTCTGGGTACTACTGTAAAAGAAAAGGACTTAGGAGTTACAATAAGCGCTGATATGAAAGTTTCAGAGCAGTGTGGTATTGCAGCTTCAAAGGGTAATCAAATTCTTGGATTGATTAGAAGAAACATAACATACAAGGGAAAAAAGTTAATTATACCTCTTTATAAAGCAATAGTTAGACCTCATTTAGAATACTGTATACAAGCATGGAGACCATATCGTAAGAAGGATATAGATACGCTTGAACGCATACAAAGGAGAGCAACTAAAATGATTCCAGAACTGAGAGACCTTAGTTATGAAGAACGCCTGACAGAATGTGGTTTAACAACTCTAGAGACAAGGAGGTTAAGAGGAGATCAAATTGAAGTTTTTAAGATATTGAATGGGTATGAAAATATTGATAGAAATATGTTTTTCTCACTCAAGAAGGATAGCAGAACTAGAGGACATGAGGTAAAATTAGTAAAGGATCAATGTAGATTGGACATCAGGAAGCACTCGTTCTCACAGAGGACAATAAATGAATGGAACAAATTGTCAACAGATTGTGTAACTGCTAGCAGTGTGAATATGTTTAAAAGCAAGGTTGACACATATCTCAGGAGGGCGGGCTATAAGTAGATGAACATTGTTGGACTCTCGATAAGCCAATGGCTTCCTTGTCCACTTGCCATCTGGGCCTTTGGCTTGGATGGCAAATCTTGTAAATCTTGTAAATCTAGTGTGATATAAAAATCTTCAAGTTACAGGTACAACCAAAATCACAGGTGTATTTTTAAATACAATAAATCTAAATTTAAATAAAGGTGAACGACCGTTTGACATTTTTTCAAACTAACACCTGCAGGGATAAAAAATGATCGACAGATGGCACCTGTCTGGAGACCCTACCCTTTTTGCCCCAATTCATACATCACTGTCAGTAGGGTGCACACACACATACATGCACAGAGTGCATGCACTCGCCAACAGAGAACCGGTATAGCAGAAGAGAAATTGCCGTTTGCTTTTTACTTACTAATTCAATAATCATATTAGACTGCAGATGCCACGCAACAGTAAATGGCTGGTTTAAATGCTACACTTATTCCATGTAACCGGACCAAGAGACCATGATTAAAACTGCTCACTCAGTCAGCGTATAAAACACACACCGTTTTACATCTCTTCAACACTCTACCAAGTCAAACTTGTAAATGTATCACTTTTATGCAAACAAGAAAGAGTTTGCCTTGCATAATGGAAGGGTTTCTTATCACTATAAGATGTAGAATTAGCGAATATCACTAGAGGAATATCATATATGATTCAATACTGTTGCAACATCATACGCCATGCACCAGATTGTTATACGATGCTGTTTTGTGTTCTTTTGTTAAAAACAATTTCCTATGTCACAGTTACTTAATGCTAGCCCTAATGTGTTGGACCGACAAAAAAACCAGACTTTGGGTTAATCACATTATATCAATATCAACTCTAATTACACACCAATTACAAATACCAATTCCAGTTCCAATAACACCTCAAAAACACCAATTGCAAAATATGAATTCCATTTTGAAATAAAAGAACAGAGAAACCATAGACATACTCAAGGCAAAAAATAACATCTATTTTATATTAGCTTTATTTAATTCCTGCAAGTCACGGTACACAATAGCATACAAATAATATTATGCTATACACAACATATTATATTTTATTGATTATTTGTGGCGAATAATTTGAGTTATAAAGTTACATGATATCAATCAAATTTTCACCAATTCCAGTTATTTTTAAAAACAAAACACCAGTTCCAATTCCGGAATAGAAATTGACATTTCAATTCCAATTACAGCTGTACAATGTATTTGACCCCCAAGACTGATTACAACTGGATTTGTTATTTATAGAAACAGCGTTGGGTCACTGCGTATAGGCTCACACAAACAGTACTGCAACTGGCGTCAGTGTTGACTGAATTATCAGTTTCTGACCAGAACACATAAACATGTTAGCACATGCTGGGCTACTAGACAGTGATAGAGCTCAATTACTCATATGTAGCCAATGTGTGGAAATCTATGGACAAGTCAGAGTGAAAGCATAACTGTTTAATATAGATTCCAACAAAGCTTTAAACCTATGGTAGCTAGCCAGACTAGTAAGTTTTAATATTTTAATCCACTAGCACAATTAATGTTGCACTGGTCCTGTACAAAGGAAATTATGGAAGATGTTGATATGACCTTCTATAAAACACACATATTCTTTTAATTTTAAAGGCAGATAGTTATTACTACAGCTAATACCATAACTGACCTTTATGGAAACGGCTCGTCAACGTTCCAGTGATCATCGTTTCTGATATCACCTTTGTGGTTTGTGGTTTGTATCCACAGATAGACTAAACTTTGTATGAAAATATTCACTGGCCAACATCTATTTATTTACTTGTCTTCTTTGTACTCTCTAGTTGGGGTTTAAGTCACCGCCAACATCTACTAATCTACATTAAATCTACTAGCCTCGAGCTACCAGACTACTGCACTAACTTCACACCTTGATTCTACCTAAAACAACCCTGGCATTATCACGAAATATTACTGAGTTATATTGCGGTCACCATAACCTGAAGGGCAAAGTCTGCAACCCTGTTTTCTCATACTGATTTATATACGTTTGTCATGTTTAATGATAACGCACGACACACAGCACACAACATGAACAACGAAAAAATGGAAATGTCACAATTGGTTAATATATAACCTGTAAATTTGAGAGATTATTGCATTACGTAAAAGACTCAGTGAAATTAATAAAATCTATTTATGTGACAAATAAAACTGCTGTTTTAAGTGTTCTTTTAGCATCCATCATTTTGTAAATTACTTCAGCTGGATCGCATTTTCTTCTCATTCCACAGTATTTCTAAAATGTTTATGTTTTTAAAGCCATGATATTAGAAAGCAATTATTCCTATCTAAAGCACTTTAATATACTTAAACTTCTAAATGTTCTTATTCCAATGAGATATCACAAAATGAACCTTAATTGTATGAACATTTGACTTTTCGAATTAATCTTTGAGAAACAAATGTATGTGGAGGAGGAATTTATACCAAATGGACGCCGTAAGAAAGTTGGCACTGAAGCAAAAACATCACATGACAAATAACCTACAGCAAGTGTAAACATCCTGTCTATGAGCAGAATGCACAACAACACTATGTAAAAGTTTTTTTAATATAGACTGAAATTAAGTAAAATATATTTAAAATTGTTGGCAGTTAGTGTGTGTGACGATTAGCTGTTAATCGTCGTCTGACCCTGTTGATTTAGTTTTGGTTTCCGGTTTAGTGATTATGCTAATGAGTTTCTGCCTTCAATAAAGTCGCACATTTTGTATACAATCTTATATAGCACGTTTTACTGAACGACAAAGCGTCCCATGGTGGCAACGGCGGGATGATTACTGCGTACCAGAAAGGTACAGTTTCGCACAGAATTCCCACTTCAAAAGGCAGAAAGTGACAATTGTCGTACTGAGCGATAACATGGCATCTAACGCGTTGCCCGTTCCTGCACCGTTAGAAATACACGACACCAACGCCGCTGACAAATGGAGGAAGTTCCTGGCGGCGTGGGAAAACTACGCACTAGCTACGGAGTTGGACGCCAAGCCGCAGGCAGTGCAAGTGGCGACGTTGTTGACAGTTATTGGCGAGGATGGCCGAGAAGTACACTCGACGTTCCGGGACTGGGCGCAGGACGGAGACGACCGTCGCATACTACCCGTCTTGAAAAAATTCGCAGAATATTGTCAACCACGAAAAAACGTTCCATTCGAAAGATACAAATTCAACAAACGTATGCAGGAGAGCGGAGAACCGTATGAACAGTACAAAACTGCACTGCGCAAGCTGTCAGAGGCTTGTGAGTTCGACACGATCACCCCAAACGAAATTTTGAGGGATAGACTGATCTTTGGAATTCATGACACAAAGGTACGCGAACGGTTACTGCGTGAGAATAATCTGACACTTGCCAAAACAGATGAGATTTGTCGAGCGGCTGAGAGCATGACCGAGCAAATGAGGATTGTGGGTCAGTCGAGCAGTTCAGCGACGTCGGTTCATGCACTTCGACAATCGGTCGGCCAGAAAAAACGCGTCAAGAAAAAAGAGACGTCACACACGACTAAGAGCGAGGCAACGAAAGAGTGCTGGAACTGTGGTCGTCAACATGGCCGAGAGTCGAAGGAGTTATGTCCGGCCTTCGGCAAAACGTGCGAATGCTGTGGCAAATCGAATCATTTCGCAAAAAAATGCCGGCAAAAACGGTCAGGCAGAGCGCGAAATTCAGTAAGGACGATCGGAGAGTCGGAGGAGGTTTTTCCGGTCCGCGAGGTGGCGACACTGGCGATGTTAGACGATTCGCAGTGCGTGACCTTGAAGTTGGACTCCGGGAGCTACATACGCTTCCAAATCGACTCCGGGGCCCAATGTAACGTGGTGCCTCTGAAGCTGTATCAACGGGCCACTAAAGACGTGCGGCTGAAGGACGTCAACAGGTGTCAATCATCGATACTTGCGTTTGGCGGTTCTCGGCTGACAGTGGTCGGTGAGGTACACGTTCGAGTCTGGCGAGGCGACTACAAATGCATCCTCGTCTGCAAACTGGTCGACAACGACAACATCCGGCCAATCCTGGGGAGGAAGGCTTGTGTGGGCATGAAGTTGATCCAGTATACGGACAATGATGCGCTACACAAACCAGCGACTCGAGGCGAGCAAGTCTACGCGGTCGAGGGTGCGCTGATCAGCAAGGCAGCTGTCATCGAAAAGTACGCCACTGTGTTTGGTGACGGCATCGGCGAACTAGAGGGCGAGTATCAAATCCGGCTGGTTGACGCGGTCGACCCCATCCAACACGCCCCACGCCGAGTACCAGTCGCTCTGAGAGACCGACTGAAGGCGACGTTGGACGACATGACTCGGGACGACATCATTGAGGTTGTCGAAAAACCCACCGCGTGGATCAGCTCGATGGTAGTGATCACGAAGAAAGACAGCAAACTTCGCATCTGCTTGGATCTCAACCGTGCGATCCGGCGAGAAAACTACCAACTACCAACGATTGAAGACATCGCGACGCGACTGCACGGAGCCAAGGTGTTCACTGTCCTTGACGTACGCCATGGGTTTTGGCACGTGCGCCTCGACGACCGCTCTTCATATCTGACGACCTTCCATACACCTTTCGGCAGGTATCGTTTCAAACGTATGCCGTTTGGTATCAGTTCGGCCCCCGAAGTTTTTAAAAAAAAAATGCACGAACTGATCGAGGGGTTACAAGGTATCGAGGTTGTGGCTGATGATTTTGTTGTCGTAGGGTACGGCAACACGGTCGACGAGGCAAACGTTGACCACGACAAACGACTCCACTCATTTCTGCAGCGATGTGAGGAGCGAGGGGTCAAACTAAACGTCGACAAGTTCAAACTGAGACAGGAGGAAGTTCGATTCATCGGGCACGTCGCAACGTCTGACGGGCTGAGTATCGACCCCACTAAGGTGAAGGCTATCGTTGACATGCCTAACCCTACTGATGTTGCAGGAGTTCAACGCTTGTTGGGATTGGCCCAGTATCTGGCCAAGTTCATTCCGCATCTCTCTGACATCACGAATCCGCTACGAGAACTTACGAGGAATGACACCGACTGAATGTGGGAAAGCTCGCAACAGAACGCAGTCGACACGCTGAAGAAAGCTGTCGCAAGTACACCTGTGTTACGCTACTACAATCTCGCAGACGAAGTGACCATCCAGTGCGATGCGTCACAATCAGGACTTGGTGCAGCATTGATGCAGAACGGCCAGCCGGTGGCGTATGCATCACGTGCCCTGACGCCACCTGAAACAAGATACGCTCAGATCGAAAAAGAGCTATTGGCGATCGTGTTCGCGTGTGATCGATTTGAGGCCTACATTTACGGCCGTGATCGCGTGAGCATTGAATCCGACCACAAGCCGTTGGAAACGATCGTTCTGAAGCCTCTCAGCAATGCACCTAAACGGTTACAGCGGATGCTGCTCCGTTTACAGAAATACACACTCGATGTCAAATTCAAGAAAGGCGAACACATGTATTTGGCCGACAAGTTGAGCCGAGCGTGTGCGACTTCGTACATGAGCTTGAGGAGCTAGACCACCGTGAGTCACTCCCCGTCAGCCAGGAACGATGGCAACAGCTCAACCACGCGTCAGAGAACGACTATGTGTGTCAGCAGCTACGAGCGACCATTCAGAATGGATGGCCGGAGACCAAAGCAGAGGTCCCCGAGTGTGTGCTACCTTACTACGACTCGCGAGACGAGTTGACGGTTCAAGGAAATCTGATCTTCAAAGGGCAGTTGTTGGTCGTGCCCGCTGCGGTACGTACCGAGTTGATGTCAGTGGCACACGCGAGTCACATTGGCATTGAGGGCTGTCTAAGGAGAATGCGCGAATGTCTATACTGGCCGCGTATGACAACACAAGTCAAGGATTACATATCCAAGTGTGACATATGTCTGTCACACCGTAGTGCCCCACCACGGGTACCACTACAACAACCCGACTTCGTGGCGCGGCCATGGTCCAAGATCGGCGCAGACTTGTGCCAACTACACGGTCGTACACTACTCGTTGTATGCGATTACTATAGCAACTTCTTTGAAGTAGCTCGCTTGAACACGGTTACGACGCGCAGTGTGGTGCGTGAGTTCTTACCGATGTTCGCCAGATTTGAACTGCCCGATGTGCTCGTTACTGACAACGGGCCACAGTTTGCTTCGGCCGAGTTTGCAGTGTTCGTGAGGAAGAAAGGAATTACTCATTTGACGTCCTCACCGCATTACGCACAAAGCAATGGAAAATCGGAGAACGCGGTGAAGACGCTGAAACTAATCTTCGCCAAAGCCAAACAGAGTGGTTAGTCCGAGTACATGGCGCTACTCGACTGGAGGAATACGCCGTCCGAAGGGATGGGCACGAGTCCCGCTCAACGACTCATGGGCCGACGTTGTAAAACGTTGCTCCCAACAGCTGGAACGCTGTTGAAACCACGATATGACACCAATGCCGATACACGAGCATTGGCCGGCAGAAAACGACGTCAGTCGTTTTACTACAACCAACACGCGCATCCACTTCCGCCGATCAACGAAGGCGCAACCGTTCGTATGAGGCTTCCAGGTGAGAAGACGTGGACACCAGGAACGTGTACCGAGCAGGTCGACTCACGAAGCTACCGCGTGAAGGTTGGAGGGACGGTCTACAGGCGCAATTGACGACAGTTGGTGTGTGCTGGCGAGCAGCCCCACGATGAAACGAGCCGTGATGACGCGCCGTCTTCGTTTGGTGATGGCAACCTCGAGACGCAACCGCTTCCGGTCGTGCCAGATGTGTCCCCAGGTCTTCGCAGATCTGTGCGCGAACGCAAGCCGCCAGCGTGGCTCAGCGACTACGTTTCGGCGTAATTTACAAACTTTCTGCCTTCAATAAAGTCGCACATTTTGTATACAATCTTATATAGCACGTTTTACTGAACGACAAAGCGTCACAGTGTGATATGAACAAAATTAAAAGTTAATGCAAATAATTCGGAATCCATACTTTTTAACAATGTAAGAGTTGTAAAGAAATAAACTCCTCTATACAATTTAACAAGGTCATGAACAAAAACTGAAGACAAAACTATTCCTAGTGCACAATATTCACTGAAAGTGCTAATGAAATACAATGTGTCTTATCCCTATTCCTATCCATGGAAGACCTGTCGAGACTCCCTTTTCTGGCCTGAAACTCCATCTCACTTCTTCACGGACATGAGATGAAATCCCCTATATTTCAGGCTTCCTCCATTTTCAAATAATCTCCCATTTTTTGCACTACATCGAATTAAAAAAAAAGGTTTTTCTTCCATCCTCTGTTTTGCTTGGAATTTGCCTGGCTGAATAATGTTGATTGGTCAATAAACCTGCGTTCACGTATCTTCAGCTTTTTTGCAATTTTGGTAAAACCTTGTCCTCAATGATGCATTTTTGTACCACGTAAAAAATCTCCAGCCTCGCCACTTCAGAAACTGAGCTAGTCTGATGAATAGCCTGACCTTAACTAGGCTCCAACGCATTTCTGCAGGAGCTAAAATGAAGACCTGTCTAATTAGGCAGTAATGGGAATGAAATTACAGCCATTATGTCCTGTGTGTGTCTGATAATGACGCCCTGGAAGCCCAATTATTATCCTCCGATGTTGCTGCTCGTTGGCTCCAACGCACGAATCACCCATGGCCTGTCAAAAATTCTGAATGTGAGAACACCCCACTATCCGCGATCTCTACTATGTTGTCACCACAGCTGGAGACTTTTAAATTATCATAAAAAATACCACGATGAGAGAGATTATTTTTTTCCCATTTGCTATATATCTTTCAATTCATTATGAAACATCAGAATGATCGTCCAAGATATCAACTTTTTGCCAAGCAATTTTGGTTGGCAGTATAAACACACAACTACATTTGTACACACAGCGCTAGACTTAATGGGAAACAATGACATACCAGGGCCGTGTTTGACTTACCGACCAACAATGACCAGTGGTCACTATGGATTTTGTGGACACTTGGCTATAGTGGACATCTTATGATAGTGGACACCTTGTAACAATGGACACCTAGTAATAAAGGACACCTTCCCATACTGGACACCTTGTAATAATGGACACATTGTAACAATGCTTAAACTGGCTACAGTGGACAATTGACCATAGCAGATACCTGGCTATAGTGAACACAAAGTAATAGCATGCATCTGATTACTCCAGACTAATGTAATTATTACAACATATTAAACATTGCTTACCTGTGTTGGGTAGGACCAATTAAGGGGTTTGTTGCCACTACATTTCACTGTGAGATTGTCCCCTTTCTCCAAGACCAGCTCATCCCCAACATTGAGGATGGGCTGGCTACTAGAGGTCACTGCACTGAACAGGGCTTCAGCAGCCATCGGCCTCTGACCTGTAACAAAACAATAAAGATGGGTTCTATTGTAGTATGGCAGATATATATATATATATATATATATATATATAGATATATTACATCAGAAAAGTGTTTTCATTACAAAATATACCCTTTGTTCATCGTCATATATATATATATATATATATATATATATATATATATATAAAATATATTTAAAACACTTTTCTGATGTATTGGCACTAATTTATTAGTAATTTTTTTATTTTTAACATGTACATGTATGTGTGTATTATATATATACACATGTATGCACATACACATACATGTGTGTATGTAAATGTTTGTGTATTTGTACGTGTGCATATGTGTGTATAATTATAAACTGTGTACACACACACCTATATCAAATACAGAGGGTATTTATTTTGTGTTTGGTGAAGAGATTATCTGAACACAACATTTATTTAAACAAATTAACATTCTTCAGGTTGATGAGGGTGTGACTACATAAAAAGAAAAATGACAAAAAAGTATTTTGCCAAAGACTACCATTTAAAAACCCAATAACTGTGTGAACCCAGAATGGACATAATTATCAAGCAATGGTTTATCAATAATCCAAATATAAGTATCACTAGTACTTATATGTTTTGACTGCCATCTTAAATAGAACTAACTTTAATCTTTCAAGGATAAAGTTAAGACAGCAACAATTGTTGATCATGAAGTCAGCTCAGTAACAGACAAACTATGTTAAACACAACGTTTACACGACAGACAATTTATAGGATAAACTTATAAGCTGAACTGTAATAAATACTATCTGACTGTTCGCTAATGCGGCAATAATTGACAACATCTGAAAATCTATATAAAATTTGTTGCACTCTCGGATGTTTTCAACAAACAAAGTCATTAGTAATGCAAACACTGGAATGACCTGACTAAACTATGAGTCAGACTCAGAGAGGGAGGACTGTTTTAGCTGATTAGCTTTGGCTTTGCCATGGTTACATTCCTTGACCTTGTCAACGTACGTTCGTTAGTCTTGTCAACCCAAATCTTGCAGACTGTAAATTGTAATCACACATACATTTTAGCCTTTTTCCGAAAAAGGAAAAAATGCTGAAAGAGATGTTAACCAAAAACAGCAATTTTTTTATTATAACATATTTAAAACATTGCATTTTGAAGACGCAGTTAATAATTTATTGCAAGGAAATTCGTAGATACATTCACTATTTTAAGTTTTATAAGTAAAATGTTCTACTGTTTTAACCTCTTTTACCATAATACATGCTGCTTTGCTACCCTATGCAATGTACTACTTTAGGACACCCATACCCTATACTGTGTTGACCCTTTCTACCATCGACTGTTTAGCCCCTCTAACTCTGCACCCTACTCACAGTTGATAAGAGCTGGTTCAAGTAGTAGATAACATGTTATCAGGCTGGAACCATGTCCTGGAGTGTCTAAATAAAGCTGCAACGCTATACTTTGTTTCCTCAGGTGAAACAATACAAGCATTAGATGAACACCAAACCACTCAATATTGGGCTAACAGACATGGTTTGGGTTTAATGCCCATGCAAGGGTGAGGGTGTTTTTGTGATTTTTTTATTTTCATCTTCTTTCAGCATGGGATGTTAGCTTGGATTTTGGAATGGTTCTTAACTTGTCAATATCCTCATACATGTAATACAACATAATTTGATAAATTTATATGACATATTTATTGCATTATTTTATTTGTGGACATACTCTGTTGGGTTGTTCCTGACAATCTTTCTTATACAACACAGTTGATTTATCGTGGACTATGGATATGGCTAATGAAGTGGTTGCATATGTGTGGTGAGTGAGTGAGTTTATTTTGGGTGTTTTGAGAATATTCAACTACCAATAATAAAATTACCTTGCCACTTTCTAATTGATGTGTTCTATATATATATATATATATATATATATATATATATATATATATATATATATATATATATATATATATATATATATATATATATATATATATATATATATATATATATATTCCCCCAAAGATTGGCCTACTATATACTGTTAGAATACTTCACAACGTACCAACATTGACCTTCGACTTATCAAATATTTTTTTTTTGGTCATAAATGAGTTTTAAGGAGAAACCTAATTTCATTATGTAAGAAACAGAAGTAATTCACGCTAACATTGGATCAAGCAACTAATCAGCTGATATAAATATTCAATCCAGTATAACAGCACATTCAAATTGCAATAAAGATTAATCTGCCTCTACTGGAACCAAGATAATGAAATAACAGATGTTATTTACACATCTCAGATGTAGCTGCTGTTTGATATCTTTCTGGAGATAGTTCTGGAGTAAATGTAAAGGGCCTACTCTTGGAATAGAGTATATCAGTGTTGATATGTCTAAGCTACTAAGGTTCTGGAACACTGACTTAGTAACTAAGGCTGTTATCAGCAAGTTGCAGGTGCCAGCAAGAACTGGCTTAAATTTCCAACAAAGATTGCGAAACAGTATATGGACAAAACCCCATGGGCCAAAATCCTACAGCGTTAAAAGTGGATAAAATCCCACAATATAATATTTATTTTTGCTCATATTTGTTTTATATGTTGATTAGTTAGTGGGTTTTTGTCAGATCGTTCTTTTTCTATTAAGAGTGGCTTCTTCTCAGACACTATCTGGCCAGTTTTTGAGGGATTTTGTCCACTTTTGTTCATAATGTGGGGTTTTGTCCATGTGGGATTTTGTCCATAATCTGTCTTCAGCAGGAAGTATTACTACCAAGATTCCCAGACAAGAATAAAAAGTAACGTGCCACATTCCATAGCTCTAGTCTGCTGATATTGATGCTTCAGCTGTCCGAACTGCTCAGTGCATTTCTGATTTATACGCCTTAATGACACTATACAGCAGAACCTGTCTTTAGAGACCTCCCTTTGTGTCTAGCGAAAGTGGTCTCTCGAGACAGGTGGTCTCCCATAGTAGATTAATCAACATTGAATAGACGACCAAGGGGAACCAAGAGAGCAGTCTCTCAAGACAGTGTTTTTCCCATAATAGAGGTATCCACAGTAATCAGAAAAGCCCATGTGAAATTCCTTGATTTTATGGCCTAGGACAGTGTTCGGCAACCTTTTTGAACGTAGGGCCAAATTAGTGACTTGGAATAGGTCAGTGGGCCACACATACACGCACGCACGCACGCACGCACGCACGCACGCACGCACGCACGCACGCACGCACGCACGCACGCACGCACATGCACTCACGCACATGCAAACACGCACATAAGGATATTATCATTCTTGTAACACGTACAATATATATATATATATATATATGCATGCAACATACATACGTTGTGTGTAGCAGTGGTATCGAGTGTTGTTGTAAATAGGTCTGATTTTTAACAACAGTACGATAGTCACTATGTTGTTTAAAAACACACATTATTCATGTTACGTGTTCTTGGCATGCAGCTGATGCCATATTGACCCGTGTGCCACTGGCGTATGATGCTAGAGATGTTGCTGCGCCACCAAGTGTCCCACATCTGGCTGCAAACTTGACACTGCGAGCCTCAGCACGTCATCCAAATGTCCATCTGTTAGATGCGTTGATGGCTTGGATTATACGAAGTTCATCTTATAATAATAATAATAAAATTACTTCTTGGGCGCCAATATCATCGGAAAATCCAAGCTCAGTGGCGCAACAAAACCAAAGGATTAGGCATTCTCCTTACCATATACAATGCAAAAAGTCGTGAACCGATGGATGGAGGATAGACCATTTTGATAAGATTGGTTTTCAGATTACGGCGAAATGAAGCTATATTTCTTGCTGATTTTACGCTGTCGGGGAGTGAATTCCACAGAGTTGGTGCGGCAACCGAAAAAGATCGAGTTCCAGCATTTGTCTTAATTCTGGGAACAGAAAGTAAACCAGAACCAGACGACCGAAGCTGTCTGGGTTGTCTTGTTGGAGTGAGCATTGAATGTAAATATGCAGGTTGTTTGGTTGAAAGGGCTTGATAGGTAATTTTACAGATCTTAAAAATAATGCGATATCGCACAGGGAGCCAAAGCAATGATTTTAGAAGTGTCAGTGAGCGAGAGAAACGAGGGGATCGTGTAACTACCCTAGCCAAACAGTTTTGGACACGTTGAAGTTTTTTTTTCACTCCCTGTTTCGAACCCTGATATTTGTCAATCGGTCATCAAACTCCCGTCTCAGCAGCTCAATGAATGCTACGAAGGCCTACATGTCCGGAGTAGCTAATTTGTTTTCTATGAGTGTCGAGAAGTAATTTGCATCCTGCAGTTGTGTTTCCCACAATCGAAACCTGGTCTCGAAGGCAGAGACAAACTGGCACAGTTCATTGATTAGTTGTTCTCTTCTCTGGAGTTGGGCGTTCAGCAGAGTGAGGTGCTCCGTGACGCAGACTAAAATGCAAAATCGCACATCCATAAAGGGTGAATGCCCGTACTTCTGCATCCTTCTTCTCAATGAATACGCTAATCTCATGTCTCAGCTCGTACACGTGGCACAGCATGGCACCCCAACCTAGTCTTATGTCTCGGCTCGTAAACGTGGCACAGTATGGCAACCCAACCTAGTCTCATGTCTCGGCTCGTAAACGTGGCACAGCATGGCAACCCAACCTAGTCTCATGTCTCAGCTCGTACACGTGGCACAGCATGGCAGCCCAACCTAGTCTCATGTCTCAGCTCGTACACGTGGCACAGCATGGCAACCCAACCTAGTCTCATGTCTCGGCTCGTACACGTGGCACAGCATGGCAACCCAACCTAGTCTCATGTCTCGGCTCGTACACGTGGCACAGCATGGCAACCCAACCTAGTCTCATGTCTCGGCTCGTACACGTGGCACAGCATGGCAACCCAACCTAGTCTCATGTCTCAGCTCGTACACGTGGCACAGCATGGCAACCCAACCTAGTCTCATGTCTCAGCTCGTACACGTGGCACAGCATGGCAACCCAACCTAGTCTCATGTCTCGGCTCGTACACGTGGCACAGCATGGCAACCCAACCTAGTCTCATGTCTCGGCTCGTACACGTGACACAGCATGGCAACCCAACCTAGTCTCATGTCTCGGCTCGTACACGTGGCACAGCATGGCAACCCAACCTAGTCTCATGTCTCGGCTCGTACACGTGGCACAGCATGGCAACCCAACCTAGTCTCATGTCTCGGCTCGTACACGTGGCACAGCATGGCAACCCAACCTAGTCTCATGTCTCGGATCGTACACGTGACACAGCATGGCAATCCAACCTAGTATCATGTCTCGGCTCGTAAACGTGGCACAGCATGGCAACCCAACCTAGTCTCATGTCTCAGCTCGTACACGTGGCACAGCATGGCAACCCAATCTAGTCTCATGTCTCGGCTCGTACACGTGGCACAGCATGGCAACCCAACCTAGTCTCATGTCTCGGCTCGTACACGTGGCACAGCATGGCAACCCAACCTAGTCTCATGTCTCGGCTCGTACACGTGGCACAGCATGGCAGCCCAACCTAGTCTCATGTCTCAGCTCGTACACGTGGCACAGCATGGCAACCCAACCTAGTCTCATGTCTCAGCTCGTACACGTGACACAGCATGGCAACCCAACCTAGTCTCATGTCTCGGCTCGTACACGTGGCACAGCATGGCAATCCAACCTAGTATCATGTCTCGGCTCGTAAACGTGGCACAGCATGGCAACCCAACCTAGTCTCATGTCTCAGCTCGTACACGTGGCACAGCATGGCAACCCAATCTAGTCTCATGTCTCGGCTCGTACACGTGGCACAGCATGGCAACCCAACCTAGTCTCATGTCTCGGCTCGTACACGTGGCACAACATGGCAGCCAAACCTAGTCTCATGTCTCAGCTCGTACACGTGGCACAGCATGGCAACCCAACCTAGTCTCATGTCTCAGCTCGTACACGTGACACAGCATGGCAACCCAACGTAGCCAGGGCACTTCGGTTTAATGCAGGAATTATTAATATTGCACATTCCTCTCGGACGGAAGGTGCTGGAACTGCCAGTGATTTAACGAGTGATTACGAGTGTTATTCAAAACAACACATTATCACTCAAACACAAAAAAGATAGAACATTCATGTCTGCATGTTGGCAAAAGTGAATTAATTAAAGTTTAAAGGAAGTGAGAAATGTTTGATATGTTCATCACGTGGAAATGGTAGTACCGAGTTGCATTATGTGATATGTCTCGACTAGACGTCTCGTCTAGAATTTAGTCTAGACAAGACGTACTATTTTTTTATTTTATATATCAATATTGCGGGCGCGGGCCGCGTCATGCATAATCTCGCTATCAGTCCGCGGGTCGCATGAAATAGCTCTGCGGGCCGCAGTTGGCCCGCGGGCTGCAGGTTGCCGACCCCTGGCCTAGGAAATTGTTCCCAAAATGTAAGAATTTCTATGACCTTGCGAACTGTGGAAGTGAGATAGATTGCAATGCAGTTTACCATTACCGTCCACAGATAAAATAAATGTTGTTTCCTTAATCATCTAATCTATACTGTACTAACAAGTCACCAGTCACCACTTATCCCACAGAACATCTCTGTCCACCAGACTTGCCAAGTCTACCGGTTTTCCCGGTAGACTACCGATTTTCACCTCTTCTACCGGTCGGTAGAACATTTCTACCGGTTTTTGCGATTTTGTGGGAAAATGTTTTTTTCCTCATTTTATCGGTAAAATCGGTACCGTTGAGTGAAAACTCTCGACTTTCCGTCAGCCTCGATTCCGACGACCAATGATATCGCATCTACGTGCCATCGTGATCTCTGCTATATAATTATAGCGAGTATAAGTCCCCGACAGAACAGTTTAATTTTTTCTTTCGCTTGAGTTATTTCTATCTACAATTTGTAATCATTGGTCGCTAGTTTCTCTATGACACGATAAAGCGTGCCTCGGCGGTTAAGCCGCGGGCACCGCCTAAGAAGGCGAAGTATGCCGACGCATACAAGGTTGCCTTCGAGGCCGATTTTCCGTGGGTCGGGAAAAGTTCGCGATCGACGAACCATGCATTTTGCCGTTCGTGCAATCGGTACGTTTCCATTGCGTCTGTCCATTTAGGCAATTTATTATGATTACTGAATGTACATTATTACTTAGTAGTCGTTATAAAAAATGGTTGACTGTTAGTGTTATACACCGCATATGGAGTAACGAGGAATACAGTAATGGCGGATTGGCGGCTATGCCTACGACTACGGCTACGAATTTCTTTTGCCTTGAACTTGGCCACTGGAATTTCACCCGCACCCTTGGTACCGGTACTTGGTACTGTCAGCACTGCTGAAGTGCAAGTTGAACGAGGACACTATCTGTACTGAGTTCGCTACCTGTGAGCGCACACTGGGGCTGGCGCGTGTCGCGTGCACGTCATACAACGACTTGCACACTATATCGGCACAGCCACAGGAGCGAGTGTGAATTTTATTTAGAGCATTTTGTTGTACAGCTGTATCTATATTTTGTTTGTATTTTGTGTATTTATACATTAGTGTATTTTTTATTTATGTCATTTGCACATTCCAGGCAGTTTTTACATTTATATTTATCAATCTCAGTCAGAATTGTGTATACCTTTGTATATTTCTTGCATGGTATTTTTATTTTATTTATCAGTATTGCCTTATTTAACAGTATTATTCTGTAATCTGTACTTTATTAAGTGCCCTTTTATCAACATGGTGTTTGTTTTTTACATTGCTGCATGCATGTCTAGCCTGTTTGTAATTATTGTTGTATAATTTTTATATATTTTTTATCATTTGAACATTTCAGTATAGAATGTGCGTGTTTGCGTAATTGAAATATGGAGCTATTTTCATTGCTATGTTTTTTATCCATTACCTTAATTTTTATGCTCCTTTCGTTATGCTCAGTTGTTTTACCTGCATTTTAGCCTGTTGTATAATTGTTATTTATGTACCTATATGTACCTTATTTAAATTGTATATAATTACCATTTCTTGTTTGTATTAAAATAATGTGTTTAACCATTGTGGTTAATAATGTGTTTGTTGTGCTGTGTCTCGAGTGTGTCTGCCGGTCGTCCACCGACGACGCGACGTCGCTACCCCGAATTTTTTGTTGTACGCGCTAATCTACACCTTTCGGGCCTTCCGAAATTGGCAAGTGTGCACTGTCAAGTCATATTAGTAGCTACAGAAGCATGTGTTGATAACTGATTAGAGTTGGTTCTCATGTGACTGGGATCACTGTAAATACTTGTTTAGGTTGAATTTCATATGTGCCATATATCATGCACGTCTTTTTAGCACAGTCCAGTAACTGCAGTTCTTGGCACAAATAACCCCCAACTGTCCTTCCTTAGCCTATAATCAAGTAAAATGGTATTTCGCAATAAATGCTAGCAATTAACAATTACAGTTAACGTCGAAATCTACTGTCATAACTTCCAGCCGACATCAAGGAAACGTGTGATCTGTTGACGATTCACTTGAGTGGGCATGAGAATAGAGCCTAATTGAGTATTCCTTACCTTGAAGATACAAAACGGTCACAGCCAAAACGGCATATAGCACGTAATGGTGTTTCCCTTGAGTCATTATCCTTGGGCGTTCCTTTACCACCCTCAAATTCTGTCCGTAGGCCGATCGGACAACCCCAAAAGTAACACAGTCACAGGAGGTCCAAACGCGGCACAGCATACGTCCCAAGCCGAAGTCGTCTCAAGTGGTTACACTCCAAACACCCCAAACTTTGGCTAACGCAGGAGTTTGTGGTGGTCTGTGCGCATGCGCTGTGGGTGGTACATACAGCTAAAAGACTAGTATCTTTAATGTTGCTGAAAGGGTTTTTATCTGATAGTTTTATTTATTTTATGTAAAGGATGTTTAGATGAAAATTTTGAATGGGTTGGTTGTGTGTATGGATACTGTCGCTGTCTTGGCACATGCACACATAGACAGTCCCCATACCCACACCATGGATTAGTTTATGCTGAGCACTGTGTTTTAGAGACGGTTTAGGTGAGGAGGTGTGGTGAAAGGGAGTTCCATGATAGCTTCTTGAAATGATTTGGGTTTTTTATGTTGGTAATTTTTGGTGGAATCATATTCCATATGCGAATGGCTCGGGGATAAAATGAAAAGAAGTAACACTGGGTCAGTAGCTGTCGACAGTGTGATTGAATCAATTAGACTTAGTGTCATATCCAGAATTTGGTTTTGATTGTGAGAGTCGACGACGACAGTTGTCAGCTGTTTTCATGGGATACACATACAGAAACGTACACACTAATTTTAGGGTCGTCGTACAGTGGCGAATTTATAGGCCATTGAATTTGTTTTTTCGGTAAGGTTTTTTTTGCCTTGAACTTGGCCACTGGAATTTCACCCGCACCCTTGGTACCGGCACTTGGTACTGTCAGCACTGCTGAAGTGCAAGTTGAACGAGGACACTATCTGTACCGAGTTCGCTCCCTGTGAGCGCACACATGTCATTTGCACATTCCAGGCAGTTTTTACATTTATATTTATCAATCTCAGTCTGAATTGGTTATAGCTTTGTATATTTCTTGCATGGTATTTTTATTTTATTGATCAGTATTGCCTTATTTAACGATATTATTCTGTAATCTATACTTTATTAAGTGCCCTTTTATCAACATTGTGTTTCATGCTGATCTGTGCTTGTTTTTTTAATATTGCTGCATGCATGTCTAGCCTGTTTGTAATTATTGTTGTATAATTTTTATATATTTTTATCATTTGAACATTTCAGTATAGAATGTGCGTGGTTGCGTAATTGAAATATGGAGCTATTTTCACTGCTATGTTTTTTATCCATTACCCCGATTTTTTTGTACGCGCTAATCTACACTTTTCGGGCATCCGAACTTGGCAAGTCTGCACTGTCAAGTCATATTAGCGGATACAGAAGCATGTGTTGATAACATATTAGAGTTGGTGTGACTGGGATTACTGTAAATATTTGTTTAGGTTGAATTTCATATGTGCCAGCTATCATGTTTGTCTTCAGCACAGTCCAGTAACGGTATTTGTTTAGGTTGAATTTCATATGTGCCATATATCATGCTTGACTTTTCAGCACAGTCCAGTAACTGCAGTTCTTGGCATAAATAAATATATATATATATATATATATATATATAAATATATATATATATATATATATATATATATATATATATATATATATATATATATATATATATATATATATATATATATATATACGAATTACGATTTTCTTCAACCACAACTATTTTGATTACTTACTCAACATTACCAAGACAACTGGCGTTGTACGAACGAACATAATTATTATATCTAGGCCATAGCATAGGCACAGCAAAATTATGTCGACAATCAGTGGCGTATCTAGGATATCGCAACGGGGGAGGCCTAAGGGAACCAAACTTAGTCACCCATTAGCTTAACAAAAAAAAAACAACCTTACCGAAAAAACAAATTCAATGGCCTATAAATTCGCCACTGTACGTCAACCCTAAAATTAGTGTGTACGTTTCTGTATGTGCATCCCGTGAAAACAGCTGACAACTGTCGTCGTCGACTCTCACAATTAAAACCAGATTCTAGATATGACACTAAGTCTAATTAATTAAACCACACTATCGACAGCTACTGACCCAGTGTTACTCGACAGCCGTTGGAGTTGAATGCTCTAGGACTAGGTTGAATGCGTGGGTTTTAGACGTCAAATGGGTGGAGCTTCGCGGGGAAGTCACCAAATGACGTCATTATTGCGAAGTGCCGTTACGTTTGTCTAACCTTGTCACTCCTAATCGAAATATTAACCACATAATTCCTACACATACTACTGCGAAGACTGTGTAGATGCAGATCAGGCGAAGTTATTTATAAATTCATATTGAAAATTATTACGAAATCTCGCATTTGTTGCGTTGGTCCACCAGTAAACTTGGAGCCACACTGGAACCATAGGGGAGCTGAGCTTTATTAGTTTGACCGAGGATTCTGTGACCGATATTACTTTATGCGCGGAGACAAGCGAGTAAACGTTCACGATCTTCTACAAAATTCTAAATAACATTATTGAGATCACACCCCCCCCCTCCAGGCTTACTAACCCACTCTCGAACCCGTGGACAATCCGTAGCCCCCAGGTGTCGTGTAAATGCAATGGTCTTTTCATTTTATCCCCGAGCCATTCGCATATGGAATATGATTCCACAAAAAAATTACCAACATAAAAAACCCAAATCATTTCAAGAAGCTATCATGGAACTCCCTTTCACCACACCTCCTCACCTAAACTCTCTCTAAAACACAGTGCTCAGCGTAAACTTATCCATGGTGTGGGTATGGGGACTGTCTATATGTGCATGTGGCAAGACAGCGACAGTATCCATACACACAACCAACCCATTAAAAATTTTCATCTAAACATCCTTTACATAAAATAAATAAAACTATCAGATAAAAACCCTTTCAGCAACATTAAAGATACTAGTCTTTTAGCTGTATGTACCACCCACAGCGCATGCGCACAGACCACCACAAACTCCTGCGTTAGCCCAAGTTTGGAGAGTAACCACTTAATAATAATAATATAATATTCTTTATTTATTCACCATCAAATCCGGGACTAGTACCACGTTAACGGGTGATTACAAATCGGCAAACTTTTAAGAGACATAAAGATGCTTTTAAGAGAAATAAATAAAAAGTAAAATTAGGAAACAAAATGCTAATATGTATACATACGTATATATAAATAAACCTATGTATAGTAAAATTGCAGGTAAGTGCAATTATAAAGCAAACGATATGCAAAAGTGCTGAACACCTGATCCTATTGGATAATAAATAATAAAAGCCTACATTATATTAAATAGGTTAAAAAGATACTAAAAAGGTAATTAAACCTAAGATAAATAAAACTATACATTAGTAAAACTGTATGCATGAATAATACCAAGGTTAAATGAGGTCTGATTAAATTAGTTTAAGAACAGAAATGTCTTCAATAGTTTTCCAAACTGCCTGGTGTTCTGGATCGCGCGTAGTTCCAGTGGCAGAGAGTTCCACAATGTCGGCCCAGCACAAGCAAACGCCCGGCGACCATAACGTTCTAGGTTTACGCGTGGAACATCAAGAAGTAAACCACCACAAGAGCGTAGGGTCCTGCGTGGCGAGTGACGATGTAGCAGTGACGCAATATACGCTGGCGTGCCTACATACAGTGCCGTGTGTACAACCATAAGTAATTTGTACTCGATATTTGTACTTAATACTTGAGACGACTTCGGCTTGGGATGTATGCTGTGCCGCGTTTGGACCTCCTGTGACTGTGTTACTTTTGGGGTTGTCCGATCGGCCTACGAACAGGATTTGAGGGTGGTAAAGGAACGTCCAAGGATAATGACTCAAGGGAAACACCATTACGTGCTATATGCCGTTTAGGCTGTGACAGTTTTGTATCTTCAAGGTAAAAAATACTCAATTAGGCTCTATTCACATGACCACTCAAGCGAATCGTCAACAGATCACACGTTTCCTTGATGTCGGCTGGAAGTTATGACAGTAGATTTCGACGTTACTGTAATTGTTAATTGCTAGCATTTATTGCGAAAAACCAATTTACTTGATTATAGGCTAAGGAAGGACAGTTGAGGGTGATTTGTGCCAAGAACTGCAGTTACTGGACTGTGCTAAAAAGACGTGCATGATATATGGCACATATGAAATTCAATCTAAACATATACCGTTACTGTACTGTGCTGAAAAGACAACCATGATATATGGCACATATGAAATTCAACCTAAACAAGTATTTACAGTGATCCCAGTCACATGAGAACCAACCATAATCAGTTATCAACACATGCTTCTGTAGCTACTAATATGACTTGACAGTGCACACTTGCCAATTTCGGAAGGCCCGAAAGGTATAGATTAGCGCGTACAACAAAAAATTCGGGGTAGCGACGTCGCGTCGTCGGTGGACGACCGGCAGACACACTCGAGACACAGCACAACAAACACATTATTAACCACAATGGTTAAACACATTATTTTAATACAAACAAGAAATGGTAATTATATACAATTTAAATAAGGTACATATAGGTACATAAATAACAATTATACAACAGGCTAAAATGCATGTAAAAAAACTGAGCATAACGAAAGGAGCATACAAATTAAGGTAATGGATAAAAAAACACATAGCAATGAAAATACCAGTGAAAATAGCTCCATATTTCAATTACGCAAACACGCACATTCTATACTGAAATGTTCAAATGATAAAAAATATATAAAAATTATACAACAATAATTACAAACAGGCTAGCCATGCATGCAGCAATGTAAAAAACAAACACCATGTTGATAAAAGGGCACTTAATAAAGTACAGATTACAGAATAATACTGTTAAATAAGGCAATACTGATAAATAAAATAAAAATACCATGCAAGAAATATACAAAGGTATACACAATTCTGACTGAGATTGATAAATATAAATGTAAACACTGCCTGGAATGTGCAAATGACATAAATAAAAAATACACTAATGTATAAATACACAAAATACAAACAAAATATAGATACAGCTGTACAACAAAATGCTCTAAATAAAATTCACACTCGCTCCTGTGGCTGTGCCGATATAGTGTGCAAGTCGTTGTATGACGTGCACTCGACACGCGCCAGCCGCAGTGTGCGCTCACAGGGAGCGAACTCGGTACAGATAGTGTCCTCGTTCAACTTGCACTTCAGCAATGCTGGCAGTACCAAGTACCGGTACCAAGGGTGCGGGTGAAATTCCAGTGGCCAAGTTCAAGGCAAAAGAAATTCGTAGCCGTAGTCGTAGGCATAGCCGCCAATCCGCCATTACTGTATTCCTCGTTACTCCATAAACGGTGTATAACACTAACAGTCGACCATTTTTTATAACGACTACTAAGTAATAATGTACATTCAGTAATCATAATAAATTGTCTCGAGTGTGTCTGCCGGTCGTTGACCGACGACGCGACGTCCCTATCCCGAATTTTTTGTCGTACGCGCTAATCTACCCCTTTCGGGTATTCCGAACTTGGCAAGTCTGCACTGTCAAGTCATATTAGTGGCTACAGAAGCATGTGTTGATAACAGATTATATTTGGTTCTCATGTGACTGGGATCACTGTAAATATTTGTTTAGGTTGAATTTCATATGTGCCATATATCATGCTTGTCTTTTCAGCACAGTCCATTAACTGCAGTTCTTGGCACAAATAACCATCAACTTTCCTGTGCAAATTGTTTTGTAAAGTATTATATATTAATTGTACAATATGCTGAAGTGACAACATCAAAAAGCTTTTGTGAATAATTGTGACACGCTATATTTAAACTTTTGTGTTGCTTTTATAAAAGCACCACATTGTAGCACCACATTGCACTCTAATAGTGATTGATGCATCATTCAATGGCTCCATATCAAAGTCCGCCACACCTAATATTATATATTCTAGGGGACTACTGGTGCATTACTTCAATAATAGTTACCATAATATTTATCAGCTGCAGTCAGTATTATGATTATCAACCTAAATCCATCAGTTTAATATCATAGCTTCAATAAAGGTTGGCCTATAATCAAGTAAATTGGTACTTCGCAATAAATGCTAGCAATTAACAACTACAGTAACGTCGAAATCTACTGTCATAAGTTCCAGCCGACATCAAGGAAACGTACGATCTGTTGACGATTCACTTGAGTGGGCATGTGAATAGAGCCTAATTGAGTATTTCTTACCTTGAAGATACAAAACGGTCACAGCCAAAACGGCATGTAGCACGTAATGGTGTTTCCCTTGAGTCATTATTCTTGGGCGTTCCTTTACCACCCTCAAATCCTGTCCGTAGGCCGATCGGACAACCCCAAAAGTAACACATTCACGGGAGGTCCAAACGCGGCACAGCATACGTCCCAAGCCGAAGTCGTCTCAAGTCTCAAATGGTTACACTCCAAACAGCCCAAACTTTGGCTAACGCAGGAGTTTGTGGTGGTCTGTGCGCATGCGCTGTGGGTGGTACATACAGCTAAAAGACTAGTATCTTTAATGTTGCTGAAAGAGTTTTATCTGATAGTTTTATTTATTTTATATATAGGATGTTTAGATGAAAATGTTGAATGGGTTTGTTGTGTGTATGGATACTGTCGCTGTCTTGCCACATGCACACATAGACAGTCTCCATACCCACACCATGGATTACTTTACGCTGAGCACTGTGTTTTAAAGACAGTTTAGGTGAGGAGGTGTGGTGAAAGGTAGTTCCATGATAGCTTCTTGAAATGATTTGGGTTTTTTATATTGGTATTTTTTGGTGTAATCATATTCCATACACGAATGGTTCGGGAATACAATGAAAAGACCATTGCATTTATACGACACCTGGGTGCTACGGATTGTACACGGGTTCGAGAGCGTGTTAGTAAGCCTGGAGGGGGGTGATCTCAATAATGTCATTTAGAATTTTGTAGAAGATCGTGAACGTTTACATGCTTGTCTCCGCGCATAAAGTAAAATCGGTTACAGAATCCTCGGTCAAACTAATCAAGATCAGCACCCCTATCGTTCCAGTGTGGCTCCAAGTTTATTGGTGGACCAACGCAACAAATGCGAGATTTCGTAATAATTTTCTCTATGAATTTATAAACAACTTCGCCTGATCTGCATCAATACACTCTTCGCAGTAGTATTTGTAGGAATTATGTGGTTAATATTTCGATTAGGAGTGACAAGGTTAGGGATACGTAACGGCGCTTCGTCCCAAGTCGCTTATGTCACTAGTCGCTTGTGACACACACACACACGCACGCACGCACGCACGCACGCACGCACGCACGCACGCACGCACGCACGCACGCACGCACGCACGCACGCACGCACGCACGCACGCACGCACGCACGCACGCACGCACGCACGCACGCACGCACGCACGCACGCACGCACGCACGCACGCACGCACGCACGCACGCACGCACGCACACACACACACACACACACACACACACACACACACACACACACACACTATTTCTTTGCCATAGGAATGTATACTCGTCCACTGTGGAGATGACCCTGAGGAATATCCACCGGTCGGACGCCGGTCAGTATTACTGTCAGACCACGCTCTCTACTGGCAAAGTGAGGCGCTCCCAAGTCCAGATCATCATAACAAGTAAACAAATACTATACTGTGTAGTGTTGTTAGATCATAGTACAGTGGAGTGAGTATATAAGACGGGGGAGAGAATTTCTATATGTTAAGCGATTCTTGCATTAGTTCGTTTCATGCTTGTTTGTTGGGCTTGCCTGTGCGTGAAGAACAGGCACATCAGTGCTTTCGGCATCATTATGTGAATATGATATCATAAATATGTGTTTTGTATATTTGACATAATTACCTCTCAAGAAACTTGTTTGATGTTTGTTCCAAATATGTCGGCCATTTTACATGACCTTCATCAGCAGACTGACTTCGGTGTGGGCAAGGTCATATGACAAGCTGAAGAATGACTGCTGGGAGATCCAGGCCGACATCTTGGTTCAGGGCAGGTTTCGTTCGATGGACATTAATTGCGTCCGTGAAAATCTTCCTAAGCCAGTTCTCATGATCTAATATCCACACATATAACGTTGAAAAGATTCTCCTCAATTCAGTTGTTTTGCACTGAAGGAGCTGTGGACGTTGTCTGAATGACAAGACTGGACGATAAGCACATCAGAATATCTACGGCAGTGCTCCAACCTAGCGGACCACGTGGAGGAATAAACTGAAAGGGTGTACATGTCTAACTATTGCATGTTATTAGCTACCTAACCTAACCTGACCAGACCTAACCTGAACTACATAAACTACCCACAGCGTTCAATATAGGTTAGCTTTTTATTAGTATGGGATTCTTAGTTATATTCAGGTTTTAAATTACGTTAGTATGTTGTATTAGTATGTATTAATTTTTTAATAAATGAATAATTAAATAAAATAATAAACTAGTGTAATAGTAGAAAATTAAGAATAATTTTAATAATAAATACTACGATATGAGTGGTATATAGAACTAAACATTAAAAGCAAGTTTGAAATAGTGAGTCTTAAGACGCGCTTTGAACGTGTCCATGCAGCCGGTCAGACGCATGTCTTCCGATAGAGAGTTCCAGAGAGTTGGCCCAGCACGAGAGAATTAACGGCAGTAGTAGGTGACTAGTTTTCAATCCTAAATTCCGGGCCCCATGTGTCTGAACCGCTTCCGATTGCGCATGCAGCACACAAGAGCGCCACCTGGTGGCTATGGAGAGCCCCATAGCGACTATAGCGAACCATAGTTGTGACCCTAGCCCCCTGTCGACGGTGAACCCTGACCCTAAAAATAGACATTGGGAAAAACCCACATATCGCTGACGTGGCGTTTAATTTTAATTTTTATTTCAATTTCAAATTACAATTTTTATTTTAAAATCAATGAAAACCCACATATCGCTGACGTGGCGGTTAGTAGGGAAAACCCACTTTAAGAATAAGCAAATGAATTTCATTCATAAATATCGTGCATGATTAATGAGGTAAGGAGGATGAATGGCTCTTGGGTCTATCTGGAGGGAGTAGGGTATATGCTCGCGTTTCGCGGAATGCAGCGGGCTACATACCATGTTAGGAATGCGCTCGTGTTGTATCCCGTAATATGACACCGCTCTGTCGCGTTTCCGAAAGGACGCATTAAGGCGGTACTAACAGCTGACTAATGGATTTTGGTGCTCGGGAAATGCGCGTTTTAAATGTAATCATATTAGCACTGTAGTTAAAGCGTTGGTTCGCCCACTGGATGTATGCGAGTGTGAACAAGTTGAAAGATAAACCCGTCATTTGCGCTTAAAATGCTGTGCAGTAATTTTTTCTATGCCAGCTATGATGAAATTCTGATTTCTCATTACTCTATGGTGGGGGTGGTGAGGTGTGGTAACCAGAAGGTAATGGGTACACTCGATTCACTACTACTCTATGGACCGTGTCTATCTGTAGAGGGGTGTCACTAGCGAGAATACAACACCTTCTTCAAGTTGCGTGTGACAGTATATGAGAAGGTGAGATAGAGCAAGGCAGGTTGAGACAGTGTCATAAAGTACAGAAATATATGCTGAGATGCTGAGAAAAAGCAAGGCAGGCTGGAGACAGTGTCATAAAATAAATAAATATATGCTGAGATGGTGAGAAACAGCAAAGCAGGACGGAGATATTGTCATAAAATAAATAAATGTATGCTGAGATGGTGTCATTTTGTTAGTTTGTTCGCCAGAACTTGTATGAAGTTTTGTGAAGATGTGCGAAGTTGTGGGAAGTTGTCTGAAGTTGTGTGAAGTTGTGCGAAGTTCTGTGATTTTATATTCTAGCTATGTACTGAGGGTGTAGTGACAATGTATTCCAGTTATGTTCTGAGGGTGCAGCGACCATGTATTCGAGTTGTGTCCTGGGTGAGCAGTAACTGTGCATTCTAATCGTGAACTGGAGTTGTAGTGACAATGCATTATAGCTATGTACTGGAGATACTGTGAATATTTTGTGTTTTAGCTGTGTACAGAGTGTGTAGTGACTATATATTATAGATGTGTACTGAGGGTGCACTGACCATGTATTCTAGCAGTAACTGTGTATTCTAATTGTGTACTGGAGTTGTAGTGACTATATCTTACAGCTGTGTGCTAGAGATACAGTAGCGACCATGTATTCGAGTTGTGTCCTGGGTGAGCAGTAACTGTGCATTCTAATCGTGTACTGGAATTGTAGTGACAATGCATTATAGCTATGTACTGGAGATACTGTGAATATTTTGTGTTTTAGCTGTGTACAGAGTGTGTAGTGACTATATATTATAGATGTGTACTGAGGGTGCACTGACCATGTATTCTAGCAGTAACTGTGTATTCTAATTGTGTACTGGAGTTGTAGTGATTATATCTTACAGCTGTATGCTGGAGATACAGTAGCGACCATGTATTCGAGCTGTGTCCTGGGTGAGCAGTAACTGTGTATTCTAATCGTGTACTGGAGTTGTAGTGACAATGCATTTTAGCTATGTACTGGAGATACTGTGAATATTTTGTATTTTAGCTGTGTACAGAGTGTGTAGTGACTATATATTCTAAATGTGTACGAGCAGTAACTGTGTATTCTAATCGTGTACTGGAGTTGTAGTGACAATGCATTATAGCTATGTACTGGAGATACTGTGACTATTTTGTATTTTAGCTGTGTACAGAGTGTGTTGTGACTATATATTCTAGATGTGTACTGAGGGTGCACTGGCCATGTATTCTAGCAGTAACTGTGTATTCTAATTGTGTACTGGAGTTGTAGTGACTGTATCTCACAGCTGTGTGCTGGAGATGCAGACTGTACATTTATTTACTTTATGACACTGTCTCGAAGCTGTCTTGCTGTTTCTCATCGTCTCATTATACATTTATGTGCAGGAGCTAGGATGTGGTTGGAGGTAGGAGAGACAGATGGCATTATGGTGGACTCAATCATCAAGAGCTACAATGTGGCGGAGGCAGTGTTTAAGAAGCCAGGATGTGGCTGGAGGTAGGGGAGACAGAGGACTGTGTGGTGGAGGCAGTGTGTAAGGAGCCAGGATGTGGTTGGAGGTAGGAGAGATAGAGGATTGTATGGCGGGGGCAATGTATCAGGAGCCGTGATGTGGATGTAGGTAGGAGAGACAGAGGACAGTATGGTGGACGCAATGTATCAGGAGCCAGGATGTGGTTGGAGGTAGGAGAGACAGATGACTGTATGGTGGGCAATGTGTCAGGATGTGGCTGGAGTTAGGAGAGACAGAGGACTGTATGGCGGAGGCAGTGTATAAGTAGCCAGGATGTGGCTGGAGGTAGGAGAGACGGGGGACTGTATGGCGGAGGCAATGTATCAGGCGCCAGGATGTGGCTGTAGGTAGAAGAGACAGACGACAGTTTGGTAGACGCAATTTATCAGGAGCCAGGATGTGGCTGGAGGTAGGAGAGATAGAGGCCTGTATGATGGACGCAATGTATCAGGAGCCAGGATGTGGCTGGAGGTAGGAGCAACAGAGGACAGTATGGTGGAGGCAAAGTGTAAGGAGCCAGGATGTGGCTGAAGGTAGGAAAGACAGAGGCCTGTATGATGGACGCAATGTATCAGGAGCCAGGATGTGGCTGGAGGTAGGAAAGACAGAGGACTGTATGATGGACGCAATGTATCAGGAGCCAGGGTGTGGCTGGAGGTAGGAAAGACAGAGGACTGTATGATGGACGCAATGTATCAGGAGCCAGGGTGTGGCTGGAGGTAGGAAAGACAGAGGACTGTATGATGGACGCAATGTATCAGGAGCCAGGGTGTGGCTGGAGGTAGGAAAGACAGAGGCCTGTATGATGGATGCAATGTATCAGGAGCCAGGATGTGGCTGGAGGTAGGAAAGACAGAGGACTGTATGATGGACGGAATCTATCAGGAGCCAGGATGTGGCTGGAGGTAGGCGAGACAGAGGACTGTATGAACGACGCAATGTATCAGGAGCCAGGATGTGGCTGGAGGTAGGAGAGACAGAGGACTGTATGGTGCGGGCAGTGTGTAAGGAGCAGGGATGTGGCTGGAGGTAGGAAAGACAGTGGACTGTATGGTGGAGGCAGTGTGTAAGTAGCCAGGATGTGGCTAGAGGTAGGAGAGACAGAGGACAGTATGGTGGAGGCAGTGTGTAAGTAGCCAGGATGTGGTTGGAGGTAGGAGAGACAGAAGACTGAATGGCGGGGGCAATGTATCAGGAGCAATGGTGTGGCTGTATGTAGGAGAGAGGATAGTATGTTGGACACATTATATCGGGAGCCAGGATGTGGCTGGAGGTAGGAGAGACACAGGACTCTATGGTGGAGGCAATGTGTAATGCGCCAGAATGTGGCTGGAGGTAGTAGAGACAGAGGTATGGCGGATGCAGTGTGTACGGAGCGGGGATGTGACTGGAGGTAGGAGAGACAGAGGACTGCATGGCGGAGGCAGTGTGTAAGTAGCCAGGATGTGGCTGGAGCTAGAAGAGACGGAGGACTGTATGATGGATGCAATGTATCAGGAGCCAGGATGTGGCTGGAGGTAGGAGAAACAGAGGACAGTATCATATAATCATGCATATTTTATTAAAACAGAGTGTCACTGCACACTGTGCGGAATTCCAGACAGGTTTAATGTTGGCAATAGTTTCCCTCGCCTGGTCAATCAGAATACAAGGGGTCTGTGAGTAACACGATCCGTATGAAACTAAAGTCCAGTTCTTTTTATAGCTAGGTGAAGGAACAAACACACTACACTACATATGTGTGCTCTATTGAAACAACAGTGTTATATAAGCAAGCATCATGTGTGTGTGTGTGTGTGTGTGTGTGTGTGTGTGTGTGTGTGTGTGTGTGTGTGTTTGCGTGTGCGTGTGCGTTTGCGTTTGCGTGTGCGTCTAATGCGATGCCTGCTGCCGGACTTCAACGCCACCGTAGAACGAACAATGACATTTTTGTTCCTTGACCTATTCTACTATTTTATATTTTCGTTATATGTCAATATTTTTAAATAATGTACCCATATTTAATTATATTGCAATGCTTTACTATGATATCCTAATTTGAAATTAAAATTAAAATTAAAATTAAAATTAAAATTAAAATTAAAATTAAAATTAAAATTAAAATTAAAATTAAAATTAAAATTAAAATTAAAATTAAAATTAAAATTAAAATTAAAATTAAAATTAAAATTAAAATTAAAATTAAATTAAAATTTAAATTTAAATTTAAATTTAAATTAAACGCCACGTCAGCGATATGTGGGTTTTTTCCAATGTCTATTTTTAGGGTCAGGGTTCACCGTCGACACGGGGTTAGGGTCACAACTATGGTTCGTTATTGTCGCTAGGGGGCGCTCCACAGCCACCAGGGGACGCTCTTGTGTGCTGCGCGCGCAACCGGAAGTGGTTCAGACACATGGAGCCCGGAATTTAGGATTGAAAACTAGTCACCTACTACTAACAGCGGCCGTAAGTCAGTCTGAGATGAGGCCACCTCTACAGCACAGCTGGCAAAGCTCAGCATTGATGATGTTGATTCACATTTGCCGCACTCCCAAATTGACCATGGATTCTGCGCAGCGAAGAAGCTGAAGGAGTTGGCAGCTGTCACATCTGTCAAGCAGAAGCTCAGTGAAAGAGAGAGAATGGCATTTAGAATGGAGTGCAAGAAATGGCTTGTCTGTGCCACACAGTAACTCCTGGAGAAATGCCTAATCACATACTCTTGTATCGTGTCAGCGAACAGAGCGATGTCATCGGCATAATCCAGGTCAGAGAGGTGTGAGTCTGGATGTCTGGAGCTTCTGCGTCTGGTTAAGGTTAGTCCTTCTCTGTCATCAATCGCAGTTCTTAATGCGTAGTCCAAGACTATAATGAATATGTATGGGGAAAGTGGGTCTCCTTGGTGAACTCCTGTATTAATGCTGAAATTAGTAGTTTCCCCTTCGGGAGTCAATACAACTGCAGATGTGTTTACATACATAATCTGTATGGCTTTTACTATCTTCTCTGGGATGCCATACGCATGGAGAATCTGGAATAGTGTGTTGGTCTCATAGATCGGATCAACTGGATGGTTGGATGTTCTCGTATTATCTGAAGAGAGCAGTTGTTTGAAGTAAGTTTTCCAAGCATCCAAACGATATTCCCCTTGTATGAAGATGGTTTTTGATTTCTTTCCTGAAAGTTGTTTTACTAACTTCCAGGCATTATGTAGAGCATTAGTCGACTCGCAACTGTCAAATGCTCTGAGAATGTCATGGTAGTGCTTTCTCTGTGTTTCATCATAAGTGTTGCGCAGTGTAGTTTGCGCTGTGAATACTGTCTCGGGTTGTGCACTAATTACAACCTTACTTGCTGCATTTACTTCAATCATATGGCGAACACTAGTCTTGAAAGCTACTCGAGGTGGTAGGATGGCCGAGCCTGCTTTGTTGCATATGTCAACATAGTCCTTATACGAATTGGTTTGGGTTCTTTCCAATGCCTCCCAGTCAGATGATATTTGGTTTTCAATACGAGAGGCAACATCTTGATTCGTTGTGATTGCATCCCAGTTAAGTCTGGGTTTGGATTAATGTTTCTTTGCTGAGCCTTAACTTTGCACATACAATCCTGTGATCAGAAGCAGTATAGTCAGAAAAGGAGTTTGCTTGTGAATCCATGATGCTGTTTCTCCATCTTTTCCCGCACAGAATGAAATTTATTTGAGATTTGAATTTATTCTGTGCTCGGAAAGTCCAGAGTCTTGATTTTGGTTTACAAAAAAGAGTATTGGTCATCAGAAGGTTGTGCTCATGTATCAAGAAGAAGTTGGCCATTTCTGTTAGTGTTGCTGTGGTATGAAAAACCATTTGAGACATGAGCATTAAAATCACCTCCGATCACAAGACAGGCATGTGGAAGGATGTGTAATACTGTCTGGTTAAGGCTTTCGTAGAACTCGACAACGTCTTTTTCATCACTGACATTTGTCGGAGAATAGCATGATATAACATGAGTCTTAGGGTTCCCTTTAAACAGGGCGTGTATGACACGGTCTGTTATCTTGGTGATTGACACAAGGTTCTGGAGCAGTGCACATTTCACTACTACACCAACGCCCCCAACCGCTGCACCTTGTCGATTACGTGTCGCGGAGGCTGTGGATCTGCCTATCCTGGTAGCTTTGATATCTGGGTCTTCTTGTATGTGAACTTGTCTGTGTTCTTGAATACAAGTCACTGATATGTCAAAATCGTTCATGTGTTAGTCGAGTTCTTCCTTGGCACTAGTGGAAGATAAGCTCCGACTATTTAGCTGCCCAAAGAGGATGTTTTTCTTAGGGCGGCAAAGTCCTTTTGTTGTTCTCGCATCAGATGTTATCCGTCCTTGCGGCTTTGGAATGTCATCTTCATACAGGTTGGTATACCCTCGAGAAGTACGAAGTGTTACTGAAGTGAACCCTGGCGTTGTTGCTTGAACTCGTCATGTTTTCATCTAGCTGTTACTACAGTGCGTCACTACTGCTACTGCGGGTGTTTTTCATTCCGAGACACCATCTCGTAAACAGGATGCCAACCTAGGCTGATGAGGACCCATCTCCCTTGAGTGACTACACTTCGTCTGACTCCTACCCCTTTACCTGTCTGACTTGGTTGAACCTACCAGGGACTTATGTCCCCGCCAGTATAGCTCTCCAGGTTACGGGAGTACACAAGCCCCCCACTGCGACAAAGTGGTAGTCATGGGGAAGAAAACAACATTATGTACCAGTTTTGAGATTTCTTTGCCTTTTGGTTTTGATGCACCTCAGAGCTTGGGTTTCCAAAGGTTTTGGCACGATAGAAGTTTCCATGTTGTATTATAGTAAACTCAACTTCTCTACATACAGCATTTGATACAGTTCCACATAAACAAGTAATCCATAAACTAAAATAATATGGTATCACCAGTTCCATAGCAACACAGACAGAAAGTTTCCTCACAGGAAGGTTTCAAAAGTTGTCATCAATGGGTCGACATCCTCACCAACCATTGTTACTTTTTAATTTTTTTTTTATCTTTTATTTTTTTATTTATTTGTTTTTACTTTTGCTATCTATTATATTACTCTTGTTTGTTTTTAACTGTTTTTAGTATTACGATTGTGATATGTAATGTTTAGTTCCGTGTGTTATTGGGTGCATGCGTGTATGTTTGTGCTGATGCCACAACACTACGAATACCTTGTAATTGCTACTTGGTAATAAAACGTATCTTATCTTATCTATCTTACTTCTGGGGTACCTCAGGGAACCATCCTAGGGCCAAGCCTTTTCCTTTACATAGACAATCTACCAGACAACCTCTCTACACTTGTCAAAACAGTTGAGGACCCTTCTCTCCTACAAAATGACCTATTAAAACTCTACAAAGAACACAAAGACAAGCTGCTGATTTTGCAAAAATAATTATTCTAGAAAGCCAGAAACAATAAAAGAATCCTTCCAGACATGGGCACAGATTATAAGACTGTATGTCATATAAAATGCAGCACAAACATATAGATATCCAACTAGACAAATAAATCAAACACAACACTGAGTGTTCACGTAAACACAATACTCAATTTCTTCAAATTAGACATTTGGAAACAGTTTTTTCCAATCTACTGTTAAAGTTAGAAATCCTGTACCTGAAGAACTATCTCATGTAATTCTTTAGATTCATTCCAAACAAGTATCATTCAACATCTTAGAGACTAGCCGATCAGCTAGCCACCAAGCGCACTGGCATGATGTGTCCTTAAGGTTACTTGCCAGTACAAACACAGATACAGATGTATCAGATGGCATGTGGAGCACAGTGACACAGCAGTAAGAGTGCTGGACGGTCAGTTGAGATGACCAGGGTTGAGTCCATATGCTGCTGTTTAGAAACTTGGGCAACTCCATTCACCCCACTTTGCCTGTGTCTTTTGGAAGAGACACTAAAAGCCGTTGGTTCCTTCTATCTGGTGTTTATGACAGGGGAAGTAAAAGATCCCACACAGGGGGTAAACATGTAACAAACTCTAACATTGCACCAATTGTATGTAGGGTGGTCACTGAATTAGCTGCTACGAAACTAGCTCAGATAATGGAGCAAAAGGCCACGAGCACATCTAGGCGGATACCAGAGCTATATAAGATGCATCGTTATTGTTATCATTACTAGCGAAAATACCCCAACCTCTGTACGGTTTGACTTGGTAGTTCATTAGTGACTGTCAAGATATCAATATTAAAAACGACATCATAAAAATATCCATCTACGCCTTGGTACTTGGTGCTGCCAGTCAGTATATTTCTAAATTGCAATGTAATACCGGCAGTTATAATAACATCTAGCAACATCTTACCTTTGCATTACGTAACCTGGGACAATCGAAGAAGAGATGTTGTCAAAGAGTATACGTAATTGTTCATATACCATTGCAGACAGTTGTAGGTAATAACTACAAAGGGTAATTCAGTTGTTCGTAGAAAGGATAACGAATTTCGAAAATTTAAATGTGTCATGACCCAACCGTGACCATCCACTTTTGTGCCTGATATGCAAAGTGTCTAGAAGGAGTTTAACATAAAGTCTAGAATTTAACATAACATATACATACATACATACATACATACATACATACATACATACATACATACATACATACATACATACATACATACATACATACATACATACACTTGCTGGATTATAGTAAGATTATGTGTTTGTTGTGTGAACTTCCAGATTGCTCTGAGAGTGGCCTAAAATCCCCCTCTTGTGCAGTGGAGAGTCCCACGGAGGTACTGAAGCAGGACTACAGAGAGTACCAGTGCCACACCTGGCATCTGGAGCCAACCATCAGGTGAATAGAACCAACTATGCAGTTCTGAGAGCATGTATCATGTTGGGAAGGTACATAGAATCAGCTGTGCTGGAAAAGAAATTATTTTGCGAAGCCGCATAGATAGTCCTATTACTCTGGTATACAGGTAACGAAATAACCACACAGTACATTGTGTCTATGCATCGAATGAATTTATGCTGATAAGAAATCTGCTGTTGTTTGATAGGTGATTGTTAGTATTTGTTTCTATGGAAATACCATGTTACTTTTTCTTTTTAAGTGTGGATTGTCAAACTACAACATCCGTCCACAGGATTATTTGTACCATGGACGTGCAGTTCAATATTTCCTAGCAAATTATGAAGGTATAACCGACACATCTTGCTGTTATTGCCTATGGCTTTTAAAAGATGGCCCGCTTGGTTTTCATAAGCCCAGAATCATCCCCCTGCTTTCGTTGCAGACTGATCTCGTGGGGCGGCAAGAAGATCGATCCCGTGGGGGTGGACTACATCCTCCAGAAGTTGGGATTCCAACACGCCCGTCTGACAATCCCGAAGTGGATCCAGCGTGGATTCATGGATCCCCTGGATGGGATCCTGTCTGTCCTGGTCAAGCAACTGGTCAAGAGTTTGAAGGAGGAACAGACACAGTCTATAGACGGTCAGGAGTCAGACGTTATGTAGCGTTGTGCCAAAGATAACTTAGGGTGAAGTTGGTCCTTTCTCATGTTGGAAAGGACCATACATTGAAAGATGGATTATGGGAAAAATTATGTTATGTAATCAAATTTGACGTTTAATGTGAGTTAATTTATGTTTTGGAAAATAATTATTTTAGTCCTGTGTGGAATCTTCCCAGTATTTTCAGTTGACAGTTCATCTTCCGTATCCTTACCAGGGAATGAAACCAAGGCTGCGGGACGTCCTGTAAACCCTAAGGGAAAGCCTACGGTAGAACGAGTCCAGATATCTTCCTTGTTCCCAATCTAACAATAACCATTTGAAGTTACATTGCTTTGGCAGAACATGGCAACTCCATAAAATGTGAAGTAGAAATGTATTAAGCGACATATCTTACAATAATCATATAATACGTATAAACCCATATTTTAAACTGAAAATTGGGACACTTTGGATACTTATTGAGTTCTTTTGAGAATCATGCGTGTACCTATGTTGATTACTTGTCATGGGCGACATGCTTGTTGTTCCAACAGGAGGGACAGTTGGTGGGACAAGGGAAGAATACATATCATGTCAGTGTTTCAATGCGTGATTTATCAGTATTATGTTCATATAATACCATATTTGACCTGATAAACGTACAGTAGACTTGAAGACAAATTGGGACATGGAAAAATGTCAAGGAATGCGTTCTTTTAAGCGTACACCAACATTTGTTTCTCTAGACGATAAGGTGGTTACTGGTGTAGAACAACTGAAAAGTGGCGCCATCTGTTTAACACCAGACGGCAACACTTTGCAGTTGTTCCACACTAGTCAAATTACAATAATTATGGATCCTGCAGATTAAAAAGGGGTGTATGCTAATTAGTTTGAATACGGTGTTCACATTCCAATGAATTTCATCAAGTTATGATAGTTTATACTTACAAGAGCTAGATAAGTTGTTCATGGCATAGCTCTTTCAGGTATAAATCAAAGGTATTAGTGTTACTATGTTTAGTGGAAGATGTATTTAAGAGGTTGGATATGTTCAGTAATTTGTGTGAGGAAAACATGCGTGTAGGCCTACTTGTCACTCATGCTTGTAGGCCTACTTGTCACTCATGCGTGTAGGCTTACTTGTCACTCATGCGTGTAGGCCTACTTGTCACTCATCGGAACATCAGTGCAAACTTAGCCATGTTCCGGCATTTACTGAGCAATGTTAAATAACATAGAATTCAGTTTATACAAAATAAAAGAAACAGCGATGTATGTATGCATTCCAGTGTGTTGACACCCAAAAACCCTTGCATTATCTCTAATTAACAGTTGATTGGTTTCTAATAAATTAAGAAATTGTAATTTTGTATGTGGCGCCAGCAGTTCAGGTAGATCTCGTGAGTTACCCTGTTCGGGAACATATTTGTACTTTAAGTGTGTATATAAGTTTATGATGGGATTAGGAGTTGGGAGAAAGGGACATTTTGACAATTCATCATTGTTGTAATTAGAAATAGTCTAAATTGGATGCACTAATTAAATGTGCAATGTTTCTGATTAAGAATTCCCTGTAAGTAAGTTTAATTATTAACAGTTAAAGTGTTAGAGATAAGACAGTATCTTGTGCAGGAGTAAGAATTTAATATGTGTGTTGCATTATTGTGTTGTAGAACATAATATTACATGCCATGTAAATGTTATGCTACATAACTTTGCCTATGCACTTGTTTAATATATACATGTTTCTATTAATCATTGACAGATTTGTTTATTTGCCGAGTGTTTTTCACTGAATGTCACATATTAAATGTGGCGTCTTAGTTTTCATCGGTGTTGGTTTTCAATATTTCTGACATCTTCTCTTCTCCTGCCGTTCCCATATTAATTTCTCATTGAGCTGTTTTTCCACTTTTCTGTGTAGTTTTTATTGTAGCGTAGCACAGTGGTTAGAACATCGAGTTCTCAATCGACAGAACCCGGGTTTGAATCCCATTGCTGCAGTTTCGAAACAATTTCCTTCATCCCACGTTGCCGCAGTTCATTCAGCTGTATAAATGAGAACCTGGCTACAGACAGAGGTGGATATCTGAACAAATAGTCTTCATGCAGTAATTGCAGCATGGCTGAATGCTTCCCAGAGAAGTCGAAATGGCGTTGGAATGAACAGGTCTGCCAGGGGGTGAAGTGTAAAGCGCTTTGAACATACCTTTACCTTTTACTTTACATCTGTATATTAAGATATATATATAGAAATCAGAGCTTCACTGTATACATTTGTGATTAGTAAACCTGTTCTTTTCACTTTGTTCCATGGATTACACCTATCACTTTCACATTGTAATTACCACTCTCATGTTGTTCCTTTGATTCTACCTACTGTTGCATACCTTCCACTTTCATTTTGTCATTACTACTTTCACTTTTACCTGCTATTACTTTTATCTACTATTTTCACGTTGTACCTAGGGTACTAATTTTATATGATACCTACTTTTATGACATCACTGTTAATGTATCAGAAAGTTCGAATTGCAACACGAAAATGTGTTTTTCACCTCAAAATGTGCCTGGTGAAAAAAATGGTATCTTATATTGTAATTCTTCCTTTTTTAATATACTTGCCATTACTAACCATCAAAGACATTTTACTGTAACCTGTAAACCATTTTTAACAATAATAAATTGGTATATATGTCTAATCATCTAAATGAATGGAATGGGTATTAAAGTAAGTATAAATTATGTATGTATAATCGCATGCTAATATACCCCAGATATTACAACTACGAATATTATGTTATATTGATAATGTTAATGTGTCATGGCCAGGATATGTGATGTGATCAAGTAATGTACAACATTTTATGAGTCATGTGATCAATTGAATCATGTGACAGTGGTTCTCTCCGCTCCCACTAGGTCTGATGGACAACCAATGCCCAGGCGGAATTATGTTGATGTGTGTTTGTTTTGTAAACATGAATAAATCACTAACAATAAACATTCACAGAGCAGTTTTGTTTTCAATACTTGTAAATTTATTATAGTTATGCATAGTAAATATCTGTAATTTGCATAATACTTTGCGTTTTTCAAAGGCAGCATAATACATATCACTAGTCGTAATGTTCATAAATATTAATGACATAAAATCTCTCAACTATAATACAAAAGCACCACATTGTTGTCTGAACTATGACATAAAGCACAAGCATGGTTGATGTGAACTGGAATGGAGCCATAATGAGCTTGGTTGTCGTTCCAGTCTTAGAATAACAACATAAAAAATCATTGCTGATAGACACAACTACAATCACACACTATATATATATATATATATATATATATATATATATATATATATATATATATATATATATATATATATATATATATATATATATATATATATATATATATATATATATATATATATATATATTAACATTAATCATATATGCGATATCAAATCGGTGGATTTAGCCTTCCTTGAAAAGGGGACAAAATTGTTGTATTTGTGCCGGAGGCTGAAGCAGCGGAACAAGGGAGTGAACATTTTATTAAACATTCTTATGTAAGTTGTTGCGTAGATTTCACCACACATATATATATATACAGACCTCACAACTCGGTTTTTATTGTTATTTTTGCTGAGAACAGAATAACATTTTTAAATGTTAGTACCACCCAAAAAATTAGAATGTCATGCTCTGCTCCTATAACTGTTCCACAGAACTGCCACTAGGTGGCATCTAATCTCACGATGTGAACTAGCTACATTAGTTCCCTATTGTTTTATAACTCGTATGCCATCAATTGCTGTTTTGTATTATAAAATGCTACAATGACATCAAACATCTTCATTAATAGAAATTATAATTAACAAAATCATCAACCTGTGACTTTGAAATGATCCCTGAATGCTGGCAGTTATAATTTTATATGTGACAATGTATTTTACTGACATGGTATTTTCTTAACTACAATGCATATCTAAAGCCAAATGCCATGCTATAATAATACAATTATATAATACTATATACAGTATATGTATACAATATATATATATATCTATATATATATATATAATATATATATAATATATATATATATACACACAAAAGTGTGATATCACTTTTCAGTAACCAATATCAGCATATTGATTGTTAATAATCCTAGAAAATAAACTTGCATCAGTACAAAATGGTTACACTTTACCAATAGCTACTTGTAGGCTATGTTATACATTCTTAGGAGCCGTGTCAAAATTAATCTTGTTTTTCTTTAATAAGTAATCTTAGTTTAAAAGGTACGGTTCTCAGATGAGTCCACCCACCCATCAAAAATCCCCAGTATACAATGTTTTTTGCTAGCACTGCATAACATATTGCAATATTTAATTATTATAAAAAACATAATAAACAATACAAAATATTTACTTTTGATGTTCTTCATCAAGTAAATTGGGCACAAAGCCCATTTTTAATTATTACAAATCAGTCATGCATATTCACATTGTTATTTATATAAACAAGTATATCAATTTACATTTAACTCCAGTAATCTTCTAATCTTTTCATCCTTGGCAATGTTTTGGCAATGTGCCAGCAGCTGTAGTTTTGCCCTATCTTGTGACTATATCCTATAGACTCATTGCTATTACCCCCTTTCTTTGGCCTCTGTGGGAGCGCTGGGGATAAACTACTTTCACCATCGTGGTGAACAAGTGCAGTCATTTCCTTCGGTGAGCCATCATTCAGTTTTGGCACTGCACAATGTTCTTCCCTAGAAGGCAGATTCGATGATGCCGGACTACTTTCTGACCTGACAACTGGTTCGACCTTTCGCATCGGTTTCAACGGTATCGCTTCGCCAGCAGACAACTTGTCAGCGTATCCTTTCGCTTGGGCCTCCGTTTCATCCACTTCTGGCAGTTTCTCTGCAGATGAATCAGTCGCGGACATTGGGATCTAAATGGAGCTTTCTATCTTGAGATACGAGGAGGCACCAAAGGCATCGTCACACATGTAGTTCGAGTCCAACTCCAGGTAGTGCTGAAAGATAGCAAACATTGGCATTAGTATTACCGATCAAAGTATGAAGAGTTACAGATGAAAGTGTGAAGAGTTACCGAACAAAGTGTAAAGAGTTACGAATCAAAGTGTGAAGAGTTATCAATCAGAGTATGAAGAATTACAGATCAAAGTGTGAAGCGTTAACAATCAAAGTGTGAAGAGTTACTGATCAAAGCGTCAAGAGTTACTGATCAAAGTGTGAAGAGTTACCGATCAAAGTGTGAAGAATTGCTGATCAAATGACAAGCAAATTATCGTAAGACTGTTCAGTTCAGAAGGGTGAAAAGTTACAAAACAGATGACGTGCAAATTAAGGTAAGACTGTTCAGCAGTCTTGATACAAATGTTTTCACCAGTAACAGAATCGTCTAAAATCTCCGAACCTCAGCTATAAGACCGCATATGGCCTATGTCAAGAATGGTCCCAAATCCCAGTACTAAGGTAGTCTTTAACTGAATAGTAAGCCAGCGGTTTCGCGGTTTCAATGTATAAAAATCGACATTTTACAGACTGGGTAAAGTGGTCGCATTTCCAAGGTGGTCGTTTTACCGGGGTGTTGCTCAGTGGGGTGCCACCGTGCTACAACCTGACCACACACAGAGAAACAATCAACATCTGCAGATGTCATGAGCTGCTGCTGTCATCTCTCACCTGTTTGACGCTTGCCTGCAGCATGTTGCCAAAGTTCTCCGACAGTTGAGTGAAGTTCGGCCGCTCATCTGGGTCCGCGTCCCAGCACTGCATCATGCACCTGTATCTGTAGAACGAAGAATATCCATTCAATCAATCGATCGATCAAGTTTATTCTCAGGTTACAAGAGAATTCTTACAATGTTACATATATGTAAACTGGTTGTACATGTATATAATATAATTATCAACAATACTTAAAGATCAAATTGGTAAACAGCTTTAAAAAAACACACAAGTGTTACAGGAAACTCAACGTACTACTTAGAACTACTCAGAATCTCCAGTACAAATTTACATAACTTAATTAGCTTTGCATGGCTTGAAAAATTAAACAACTGATCCTTTTATTTGGCCTCAACCAAATAACTTTGAGTTTCTTGAAAAAAAGGACATTAAAACCTAATTAAATTCATCCCTGTTCAAACATGCACAATCCTTTTATAACCTAGCAGCCTTTCATAACTTGTTGAATCTTGAAACTACAACACATCAATTTATGAAATGACACCAAATGCAACTAAGACTACACAAAAATGCTACCCAATGCTGCCGTTTCAAAACTTGTGCAGTTCCTTTCAGCCCAATTTGCTTGTGTCTTTCGGAAGAGACACTAGAAGCTGAGAAGCTGTTGGTTCCCTCTACCTGGTGTCCATCCCAGGGGAAGTCAAAGATCCCATGCAGGGAAATGGAAAAATCCTATCATGGACTTACAAACCAATGGTCTCGATCTACATTAACTGCCACCAAAAAGATTTGCTTTAATAACGGAGTAATGCCGCCATGTCTAGGCAGATACCGGCACTATGCACAACCAACGCTGTTGTTGAAATGTTGAATAAAGTTCAATTCAATTATTATTATCAGGGGCCATCCATAAAGTATGTCATGTTTAGGGGGAGGGGGTGTCCAGGCAAGTTTGTTATTAAAAAAAACTTTGGCTCATCTAGCTGTCGATATCAGACTGATATCTTTGATTGATATGCTAGTTTTGGGGTGTTTCAACTGAATTTGAACAGAAAAGGAATGAGGACTCTATCATGTGTCAGTGAAGTCTGTAATGGTGCGCGAAAAGTCTGAAAAACAGATGTATGCATAATAGGTGGGGGGGTCTTTCTCAGAACAAACAGGGTTTTAGGGGTGTATACCAGCCAGAGTTACGAAGCTTGATAAGCGGGTGGGGTGTCTCAGTCAAAATAGTGTGATGAACTTTATGAATAGCTCCTTATCCCTACTTACAAGACTTCAGAAGCATAGTTTGGCTTCTCCATGCGATAGCCTCCCTTCAGCCTCTTTACAAATTCCTCGTCAATTTCAATTCCCGGGTATGGACTTCCACCTGCAACAACCAGGAATACATGAATGTCACCCACATTCCAAATACGCATTTATATGGAATCTACTTCAGGAGACAATTTGTCCATTACTACCTAGAAAAACAGTAAATCTTTGGTAATTTTGTAAAGGAAATTACTGTCGTCTTGCAGTATGAAATAATGTTTCGTAGACGAACTGGTTGACAGCTTAAAAGGGATGTACAATCACATTCATTGGTTGACTGATATAAGGTTTTGTATAATTTAAATGCCCCAAGTCTCTAAATTTTTTATCTCAAAGTACATATAAATTAACAATGCTACACTTTATGTTTGAATATTTATTAATGCTGGATATTTATCATCAGAAATTACATAAAACAGGAGTTCAACAAGTCAATAAATCATCCAATGAAAAACACTTTCAAATGTGAAGATTTGTCAGTCTGTCTTTCACTGTTGTACAGTGATCTCTATATATGTTGTAAAACTGGCATACTTTATATCATCACCAAATCATGTTTTTTCTACTACACTAAGACATGAAAGATTACGATAATAATATGCTTTGTATGGATATTATTTTTAAATACTAATAAATTCAGTGTCGTAATGTCCCGACCTCGGTGGCATTGTCCCGCAAACCAGTCATTCGGTATATCAATGAAAATGTTTGTAAGTTCCCTTTAAAGAGACAGTGATGAGTAACTGTCACCAAGGCTGATGTCACGAGAGTTTATTCTGAAGGCAACTTTGTAGATTTGTATTATGTCCATCTAAATGTAATAGAACTTACCAAGCGTGAAGAACTCCCACATCAAAACACCAAATGACCATCTACAAATGTAACACAAATAATTAGGTGTATTTTCTTAATATTGTAAATATTATAACTTTACTTGGCAAAGTTAAAAAAAATCCTCACTGACTTGATATTGTGCAGGCTAAACTCCCTCCTCCACTGATGACGCTCATCACAAAATAGGTCAATGACAATGATACTCAAATCTGTAGTGTTTAAATAGTTCAAGTAGTATATTCAATTATTCTAATGAGAGAGTGTACTTTCACTAAAATCATCGAATGAATAGATTTTGATAGCTAGATCGGATAATTTGCGAAAGTGTGAACAGCCTTATACAGTGCAACACGGTTATAACGAACTACTTTGTGGGTAGCTAATGAGTTCGTTATATCCGTGAATTCGTTATATGCGTGTACGTGTTTACCCGCTAGGTGGCAGTTTTGAATGTGACAGTTTTTAAACTATTCGCCAGGTGTCTATCAAACACAAAGATATTTTGTTGTTATTTAGATGACACATAAAACAAATGTTACTATTAAGTGTAGTTATGGTATAACATCGCAGTCCACCGTCTGTGAAAAAGTAACAAATTATGACGTAAACACATATGGCGAGCACGCCGCGTCCAAGCACACTAAAACATGAACTGTGGCGGGATGGACTTTTGCCGTCACTTTCACTTACAGGTTAACGGGTTATTTTAGGCCACTGGCCTTTGTAGGTACCCATACCCCACCATCAACGGACCGAATGATGGCAATTTTAGCCTCTAGATCGGATTAACAACTTTTAAATGGGCCTATTTATATAGAATCCCATATCCCAACTGTCGTAACAAAGTCTGTATCAAAGACGCTGTATAAACAAAATGTGTGAAATCTGGCTTTTCTTATTGTAATCAATTCGATGATGAACTAAAAGTGATTCTGTAATCAGCTCACATAAGCTGAGCACATTATATCATTTATATGTAGTGCACACTTCTACATGCACCAATGTTTATTTAAACGTAGCTTAATAATAATAGTGGGAAGCTAACAATTAATCACCTTTGATGATTTCCCTCATTTACCTAATTACTTTGTCACTGGCGCTCTACGCGGCCACGGCATGGCTTCCAGGTCACGGGCGGAAAGTATTTGCGAACAACCAGGCCGATTTTCAGTTGGACAGAAATTCGTTATACGGCGAAATTTGTTCGGGAAAAGGTGCTCGTAATAACCGTGAATTTGTTATACCCGTGTTCATAATATCAGTGAACGCTTACAATGGAAAATATAGGGAAAAAATCCATACGTAAGAAATTGTTTCGTTATATCCGTCAATTCATTGTATCCGTGTTCGTTATAAGTGCATGTGTTGCACTGTATCATGGTATGTAGAACCGGACCACTTTTGTTCTTTTTTGCTAAATTTTGGCAGGATCCAGTCCAAAATAATTTTATTATTTTAACATTTCAATGAAACTAAATAACAAAGTTGTACAAGCAAGCTAGTATGTCATAGTTGTACAAGCAAGCTAGTATGTCATAGTTGTACAAGCAAGCTAGTATGTCGTAGTCGATACTAGATAGGTTAGATTTTTTGCGAAATGAGTTTGAAATGTGACAAGCGAAAAAATGTAATTGACAAGGGACCTTTAAATCATACGTGGGGTGACTATTATAATATAATAGTCACTATTATAATATAATAGTCACCCCAGCTACCTCATGCTTGTCTTGAATTGAGTAGTTTCAGTAAAAGTTTTTAAGATAAATTAACCATGTCTCCACAGATTGTAGCTGAAATACTATATAATATTCCAGAGTAATAAAATGCTGAGTTTTCGTTTATTTGGTTATGTTACAAATGTTTTAAAACATTAAACTAAATGTGAAAAAAAAGCCACAAAAATCCAAATTATATCGTTTTGAGAAAATCCCCAAATAAATAAATTACATACATATAAGTATGACAGTGTCACTGATAACGTCACGGAAAATTTTGGTTAACATAAACAAATTTCATCTGCTACACCACCATGAATAAGTTAAGCAGCAAAAGTTTAATGACATCCTAAAGTGGCAGTGTATTTTTTATAAAACCCTTTGCTAATCGTAATTCAAATCCATATAATGTTGCCTACATGTAAGATGCATTCATGCACAAAATTGCAACATCGTATGTGTTGTAGTTTTGATTAAAAATGTAATTACCTGGTAGGTAACGTTTCCTGATTGTTAGTGATAACAGAAATGTCGATAGATATGCATATCATACTTGAAATATGATGATTTTCACTGGTGTTTTTACGCATTGCTGACAAAACATAACGGCCATTTTTAATATCAACATGTCCCTTTAATTTGCTGCCACAATAGCCCTTGAATCTGAATTTGTAACGTGTTGTCTTCTATGATATCAGGTTACGCCAGCCATCTGATAAACACGTGGCAGGATGTGGTTATTCTGATTGCCCTATTATCCGCCGGGGTCACCAGGTCACATTTTTGTGCTGTCTCCATTATAGCTTCAAAGGCACACTAAACTACGTTAGCGCCGATATTTGCTGGTTTAAAGACATGATTTAGTTAGGTAGATATAATACTGATGTGTACTGGAATCACAGTAACCTGATGATATGTTCTGCATTCACAGAGAACGAATAAAGCTGGTTCGAACCACACGTGGTCGTTACTATGGAAACATCGTCAGCGCTTCAAAGAAGTCGGGGGATTTCCAAAAGCACTGTTGTTTAAAGGATGGATTGGCGAAATACGTTAGTGTCTGGTGATTATCTGTGGTGTCAATGTTCAGTTCAATATTTCCTAGCATGTTATGAAGAAAAAAATCAAAAAATCAACTGACACGCTGCCCCAGCTACCTTTTGTTTCAATCAAGGATGGTTTAAACTAGACTAGATAATCATGACCACAACATTGTGTTATATTTAATTTAATTTAATTTACCAATAACTTCTACCCTGTCATTATAGTGATATCGGCTTGATTTTTGGATTTGTTCTGCCTGAGCGTCTGAAATGACATTGCAATTGTTTAAAGTTGTAACTATTCACACTAGCACTTACTAGTGCACTGCACGGGCATAGAATTTGATCCCAAGCCTGGCCCGCAATTAGCAGTTAGAGTCCAGGCCCGGCCCAGGCCCGCAATAATTTTTAAGCCCGCCCTGGCCCAGGCCCGCAAACTAGAATTTAGGCCTGGCCCAGGCCTGACCGAGACCATGAATGTTTGGCCCAGGCCCGGCCCAGCCCACAAGTTTCAGGCCCAGGCCCGGCCCATATCCGTGGGCCAAAGATGGGTAAGCCCGCGGCTTGCGGGCCGCTTAGTTTACAGAAGATAAACCTATAATCTTATAACAAAGACAAAAAACAATAAACTGTAAAACAGACTTATTGTTTTATTAAATAAAAATATATATATATATATATATATATATATATATATATATATATATATATATATATATATATATATATATATATATATATATATATATAGATAGATATGGATGAGGCATAATATCCTTAGCTCTTAGTGGAGTACTACTCTTATGCTGAAGGTCCATAATCCAGCACCACCAACTTCTTCAAACTTACAAATATCCTGAAGAAAAATAAAGAAAAACTTCTTAGTGTCATTACTATTAAATATGATAACATTTGTTATATTTGGCTTTAATGTATTGGCTTATGATTAGGGTAGGAGATTTGTTTATCTAACCCTGGCTTAACCCATATGCAAGCCATAACCCCAATTTATATTGTTAATTGAATTAGCTCAACTAAGTTAACATAATTTAAAATGATATTTCAATTAAATGTCACCCACTGGCACTGACACCCAGTGGCATTTCCAGCAGGCCTGCAGTCACTAGCCTGAGACAGACAGGTTCAGACATGTGTGAATTAGTACAAGTGTGAATGAATTAGGACTGGGGAGAAATACCAATTACCAACTGAGTTGGGTACTGGGTAGTGGGCTAGTCTCCTTAGTGGGCACTTGGCAGTGGGCAGGTAATTCATGTGGGCAATGTTTGGAGGGAAGACCTAAACAATAGAATGTCCACTGGTAGGGTCAAGGGGTGATAAGTTGATGGTTAATCATGGCTTGATTGCCTCTGCAAATATTTCTAAAGTAAACATTTGGGGCTGGCTCCTTCCAGCCAAGTGAACTTATGGGGCCATTAGATTCCATGCAAGGCCTCAATTTGCAACTATATAATACTAAAGAAATAATTTTAAGCCTTCTTTAACCGGAATTACAATTTATAATAAGTTTTTATTAAAAAATAAAGTAAGAATCAGTGTTTTGTATGAATATTTTTATTATGTCCAGGCCCAGCCCAGGCCCGGCCAGGCCCGCTCACACTAGGCCCAGGCCTGGCCCAAGCACGATTTGTTTAAATTGTTTTCAGCCCAGGCCCGACCTGGGCCCGCAGTATGTAAGCCAAGGCCCGGCCCACGAAATTATGTAGAGGCACGGGCTGCGGGCCGGGCCGTGCTTGGACCCAAAGCCCGGCCCGCGCAAGGCACTAGCACTTACACGTTATACATGTTGAGACTATTCACGCTAACACATTACAAGTGGAGCACCTATTCACACTAACACATTACAAGGGTTGCATCTATTCACACTAACACATTACAAGAATTACAACTATTCACACTAACACTAGGGTTGCATCTATTCACACTAACACATTACAAGGGTTACATCTATTTACAATAACACTTACACATCACTCCTGGTTGTGTAAATCTGGTGTGTGAGGGACTCCAACGCCATCCACTTCACAGGTACACGACCCTGCAGGAGATATAGGGTTAATATACTAATAATAATTGTGCTTAAGAGGAACTGACATGCAGTGGATGGCAAAACACGTCTTATTGCAGAGACACATCATTTAAATTGGCATGTGTGTATCACTTTAAACTGCGTTGCCAATTGGATACACATCTCCTGTGCCATATGATACAAGACAATTACTCAGGGAAACACAACAGCACTGTACTGGTTTCAGGGAAAGTGAGTAGCACTGCAACAGCGAATGATAATAGCTTATGGAAAAACATCAGCACTGGACCGTCACTCGGAAAAATACTGTAGCGCTACAACGAATCTCAGGAAAAGACTGTAGTTTTGTATAGACAATCTGGAAAAAAGCTGTAAAATAATCATTAACCTTTTCCCTTCCCAATGGCCATTCCTGTCACCTACCGCGGACTTCTTCTTGTACTCAGCGCCATACTTGTAGCAGTCTTTCGCAAGTCCAAAATCACAGATCTTCACGACGTTATCCTCAGCGAGGAGTATGTTCCGTGCCGCCAAATCTCTGTGGATATACTGCAATTCAACAAACAACTTTAAACATACAAAGTATAACTCTTGATTTCAAACTGAACTGAAGTGGCTTTATGTTGTGATGTTATTTATCTGGAAGAAATTTGCCTATTATAATGCTGGAGTAATTCTGATAGATTTTGTCTTAGTATATTTTTCATCACAATGGTGCAAATTATTTTTCAACAATTAATTTTTCTAGTCGCAACAGAGGACATATGTTTTTTCTATGTGTAACTTTTTTAAAAGCACATTGAACTTTAAGGATCCTGCACTACATAAAAAATAAATATATTATTATACTATTATATAAAAAATAACAAATGTCTGATTTACATAACTTTAAAAACTGATTTAACAATACAATTCTTCCCACTAGATGTTGCCCACCTTCCTCAAAGCCAGGAAGTCCATGCCACGTGCAACTTGAAATGCATAACAAATGAGATCTTTGGTTGTCAAGGGGACTGTGTCGTCATTGGCGTCCGCACCAGGGTCGCTTGTGTCATTGCCGTGCAAAACGTTGATGTAATCGAGTCCCGATGTTCCGCGAGCCTGGGCCTCTTTCTTCTTGTTCGCTGCGTTCCACTTTAACTCGTCATCCATCGTGTCGATGAAGTCGTCACGCTTCTTCAGAAGGTGATCGCGCAGGTTGCCATAGCGACAATACTCAACGATCACATAAAAAATGCCTGAAACAACCAGCAATAATATTTTTTTATTTTAATATTTTATCTTGTATAAAATATGTGTTTTTCAACACATCACAGTCCACGTGTAGGAAAGTAATGTGTAATATGTTGCGATAAATAAGCAAATTTGGACTCAAGTAAATAAAAATAGCATCAATTATCTGAAGCTAAAATTAAGTTTTGCTAATTGTCACTATGGATCTGGGAGACAGATCGCAATCATATACCCTATTGGTGGTTTCATCATGACTGACAGGTGCTGTCCTCATTTTGACCCTTCATCAAAGCTCAAGTGGGGATTGGCACAAGTTAATAGGTCACACTCGCAGTGTCTAGACACGTTGCTTGTGTAAACGCACACATGATTTGTTTGTCATATCATTCCTGTAAATGGGCCTTGAGGTTGTTATTGAGCTTGTGTCCCTACCATTGTTGATGTCTTTGGTGATGGCTCCAAGGACATTGAGGATGTTAAGGTGGCGACCGATATGAATCAACACCTTTAGTTCCGACACCAAGGCCTTCACCTGTTCCCTGTCTGACATGTCTGTAACACACACAATCAACACCATCAGACAGCAAGGCCTTCACCTGTTCCCTGTCTGACATGTCTGTAACACACACAATCAACACCATCAGACAGCAAGGCCTTCACCTGTTCCTGTCTGACATGTCTGTAAAATACACAATCAACACCATCAGACAGCAAGGCCTTCACCTGTTCCGCATCTGACATGTCTGTAACACTCACAATCAACACCATCAGACAGCAAGGCCTTCACCTGTTCCGTGTCTGACATGTCTGTAACACACACAATTAACACCATCAGACAGCAAGGCCTTAACCGTATCAGTAAAGTATGAATGTGTTATCTATCCATAGTGGTAACCCAAGATGGGGCCACCCAGAGAATATAATATATCTGGGACAACGTAAATACTTATAAGATAGCTTGTTGTTAACCTGTACTTTAAGTTAACTTTCTGTTGAAAAATAAAAAGGCTTAAAAAAGTGTCTTGAAAATGGTGGGAATTTTTTTTATTACGACCAATTGTCAAGAAATTCAAATATTGTTTATACGGTTGGGGTAAAAAAGGGTGGTTACTCAGAAAGTTAGGGTAGGGCGGGGGAATACGCCCACCTTAAGCAAGAAATTGAATAACAACAAATAACAAAGTTTATTCGAAAAAACAGTTTGATACTCCGAAAGAGGCAGTTACACTCTATTAAAATAAACAGTATTAAAAGTTTTATTACACAGAGTTTTCGAGTTATACGCATTCTAAAAAAAAGTCTTATGTAGGCGTATTGCCCCTTGGCTGGGGCAATACGCCCACAGAAAGGGGCAAATCGCCCAGTGGTAGGCGTTTCACCCCACAACAAATCAGGGAATCGTGTTGACATCACATTTGTCACGTATAACATACATCTGATACCTACCAATTAAACATATATATTTCCGTATTATACAGCTATTGGCAGTTTAGCATAATTGATACAATTAAATAAATGTGTCATGCATACTGCAAGTCGTCTCATTGATGTCAAGCTAGCACAGTTCCTATTATGGTCGTATATAACATTATATTGAAACAAATGTCATAATTGAAAGGCTTTAATGTTTTCTCTATTGCTATTAGCCATTCCATGACATGAAGTGACTGTCCTAGTCCTTGACTGATTCATAGTTGGGACAAATGAACCCCGTGTAGTCTGGTGTGCACTGCTCGTGGGCCAATTTCTTGCACATTTGACACTGGACCCATTTTCCCAGCGATTTGCCACTTGATAAAGGCTCGTCACATATAAGGCAAGGCCACGTTTTGTCTTCGTCGTCGCTGCTTCGGTTGTAGCTTGTTTCTTGGTCTTGCGTTTCTTTCCCGTTGCAGTGCGGACGGCTTTTGTCTTCTTCTTCTTTTTTTGGTGGTCGCCCTTTTCCACCAAACTCCTTTTGTCTGGAGACGACGTGAGGCACGCCGCAGATTCAGCCTTCCGCGTACGAGCTCTGGGTGCAGCAATTCAATACAATAGACACTATTTCTACAGAGCCTGTATCCTCGGGAATACGAGCTCAGACGTACGTCAACACCTGTACCTATATGTTTGTACAACCGCTAGGCCTATATCAATAAAATATGCGATTCCCTAATTTACCCTAGCCTGCCATAGTAAACTGAATAAAAAAAAGGTGATATTTCTCAAAGTCGTCAGCACTTGAGTGGGAACGCCGGGGAGCAATATGGGGGGGAGCAATTACAAATAGGTAATTTTAATTTACACGTGTTTGGCTTCCAACGTGTGATGGAAAGGTTTTGGAATATCCATAGTGTGAACATTGGCTGACGTATATCCCGTGTACATAGAGAGAGTGTGTTCACATTGTGCACATGCCTTCAACGAAAAGGGACTGGCGTGGAGTGGTAGCAGCACCACTCTGAAGGCTGGATGTTCTGGAATGGGCTCAACAACCGGCACATCGACTGCATGCACCTCAGCATGTGTGACGTTCGCAACGGCAGCCACATCGGCCTGCTCAGTGGTATCATGTATGGTTGGCCCCTCTTCTGTCACCACGGCAGCAGCGAACTCGTTGTCTTGAAAGATGGTGTCATCGAAGGGCTACAGTCCGCAGGCCCGGAATCCATTGATGGCCTTGTCTGGCGTTGACGTTCGCAGGAACGCAGTGCCAAAGATCCCTGCCATGTCGTAGAATGATATTCTTTGTCCATGGTGTGACGTCATCCAGTTGTATGTAGTGACGTTGTAGGCAATCTTTTCAGAGATTTGAAGAAACATCGGTCGAGAGGCTGCATCTTATGGGTGCAGTGTGAAGGAAGAGTGACCAGATCGATTCCATGAGCCGTGGCATAGTTTACAACATCCATGGTCTTGTGGCTGTGATGCTCGTCCAACACATCAGGTGACGGTTCTGCGTTGATGTATTTATGTAGAGAACAAAAGGTTCCATCCACTTCTGAAAGAGTCCGGCATCTGTCCAACCGCTTGCACTGGCGTGGCCGACTGACTGTGGCGGGACACCCTGCACGAGCTGGTCCACCATTCGCTTCCGGGGGAAAATCATGAGTGGCAGAAAGTAGGCTCCGGCAGCACGGTTATGGTGGGGGTCGGTCACAGAGGGTGACCTAGTGGCGGAGTAGGTATGTATTCGTGGCCATTGAGCGCACTGTTTCTTAACATTGTTGATCCTAAATAAACAATCAATCAATTAATCAATCAATCAATATTTGTAGATCCCAAAGAACTCGTTTACTTTCGGTCTGTTGAAACCAACAGCCCTTGATAAGTTCGTTCCTTGGGGCTGACGAACGCTCAGGTCGGGATGTCTTTCTAGAAAGCTCTTCAGCCAGTCTGTTCTGGCCAACTTGTTTCTCGCCGTCTTATGCCAGACATCTGACATCAGTAGAAGTTAGGCCATACAAGGCCATCTCCATTGTCTGGATGTGGTCATGAATGACCAACTCAATCTCCGGCTGCAGCGCCGATGTGGAACCCAACCTCACCTTTCCAGGTGTGTCAACAATGGCATCACGGTGTCTGCGAATAGTGCGAGACAGAATTACCAATTCTTTGCTGACACGGATAAGCGGCATGCCGTCTCTCACTAATCTCAACGCATCTTGCAAGTTGCCATCACCGCAGACTCCTCTGTTTGCTTTTTTCTTGTAGTGAATGACCTTGATTTAGACTGCAAATGAACATAGAGGATATTTAAATGCGGTATAAATAAAGAAATGTAATCATGCATACCTGTTGTCTGCTTTACGTTAAGTGGTGCACAGAGAATGGTAGTAGTAGGATTGGTATTGTTAGTTGTATAATTATTATACCGAAGGTATGACTGTTCTTTGTGTAATATATATATATATATATATATATATACGTTTGCAAGATGTTGATATGCCACAGCGGTGGGGCAAAACGCCCACCTAGGCGTACTGCCCCCTTGGTTGGTAGGTGTCTCGCCCCAATAGTACTAATTTGATCAATAGGTGGCGTCCAGTAAGCGTCCTTATTATCACCCACAATCAATGCTGCTAATATGTTTACAAGTTAATTATGATGATATATGCCTTGTGACAAAACAACACACTTGGTTACAATGACTTTATTAACACAAATGTAGACATTGAATTTTACATCAATATCAAGAAAAACACGAAACGTTGATTTTCATACTTACTTTCGAACATCCACTTTTGCGCTCTTGTCAGAAGAAAGCGAGAGATGGCAGCACTTGATATAGCGTAACACATGGTATACTGCATTAGGTGTTCGTTGAAAAAGTGCTATGGGCGTATTGCCTCACATGGGCGTATTGCCCCGCCCTACCCTATCACCTATTTCCCATGTCTAGGGTGTGGATCTTGCCAAAAATCTCTATTTGCATTCATCCCCATGATTGTGCCGATGACCAAAATTTGACCACAAGATGACCTCACAGTGACCCCTCACCTCTGACCATCTTGACCGCCACAGTGGAAGAGCCTTCAGTGCCATTGATTCCGATTGCTTCAGCTTTCATCACGCGTCCAAACTCCCCTTGCCCCAGAACAATATCTGCATACAGAGACAAAGACACGGTTTAAAAACAGGAGGATAACTAAACGTCAACTGACCTTCAAGAACTTGGCTGACATTGTTTAAAGTTCCTCTTCTATTAGACTTTTTACTCACCTTGTTTTAGATTCATTTTGTAAAACCGTCGAACCCATCTAGTATTCACTATGACATGCTAGCTCGCTTGTACAAATGTGTCATTTAATTTTATTTAATTCATCAGACTAACCATTAAATCGTCTTTGACCTGGTTGGATAAAAATTATGCAAAACAACAAAAGGGGTCCAACTCTATATATTATAACATAAACCATTCAAAAACCTATTCATAAACATATTCATAAACCTATTCATAAACCTATTCATGCTTTCGCAGGTTACTCGAACAAATGACCAAAGTAAATTTTTTCGATGATTTTAACAAAAGAATGCACCGATTTAGTAAACCAACTGCACATGTTAATAGTACATATATAATATGCAAAGTCGGTTTAAAAAACTTTAAGTAGATGTTTCTTACCAAACTTGAGTCTCTCCCGGGGAAACTCCCACTTGGGATTGTAGGCAATGGAATCCGTCTGTTCATCCAGTGGCATATCAGGGTTGATGAGGACATCCCTTGTGGATGAGAGTAGATACTTGTCCAGACCAATATACTGCAGACAGTAAACGCCACAGTATCACATACAACAACAATATCTCATCTACATTAAAGCTAGAATGTCTGATAGTTTGCTTAACATAAGATCATGTTATATCGTATAAATTATATCTATCTCAACAACTTCAACTTGGCGACCCAAATGTGTTTTCGTAATCTAGTTTAAAAACATTATTTGACCATTATGTATTTTGGATAACGACCTTGCCATTCACCTTGTAATGTAAACATAATATTCAAGTTGAAACATTAAAATTAAATGGATAATAGTCAAACTGTATTAAAGTGAAACCAAAGGCAATGTTTTGGGCCTTTGCCCCTATAAGAGTGCCTAAAAACTAACCATTTGCAACTATAATCAGGAATATCACATAAGTGGTTAACTGGGATTATGTTCTAAAAGTGTGAAATTCTGGTGTTATGTAATTTTTCGTGAAGGCTGACATATTCATCAGCGTTTGCAATTTTGACCAATCAGCGGCGAGCAGCCCCTTAAACCCCGACGCGGCTGTGACGTAGGATGTACGTATCGCGTGTATTTTTAACATGGTTGAGATGTGCGGTTACATTTTTTAAACTTTTATACTGTGCAGTATTCGGATGTAAGCATCATTCAGCGAAGTATAGAGAGTTGTCGTTAAAGCCTGAAATGGCACAGACAATCTTCCAGTATGAACCTCAGCCGAAGGCTTCAACAACATGAAGAGGTTAGTAAACAATGAATGAATGGACTATCTTGCCAAATAAATTGATTTTAGATGCAAACAGCATGTCCAAATTTATTGGCAAATATATAACTAAAACTAAAATCGTCTATGTCTACAATCAGGCGTTTAAAGTTGGAGTTGTGGGAAACCTAGTCAGCACTCTTGACGTAGGATTCTGAACAAATGTGGCGCTGCCCATACCAAAAAATGTTCGACGTTCAACGAGGTATATTTATTTAACCACCTGCATGATATTCTTGATTGTAGTTGCAAATGATTAGTTTTCAAAAGCCCCAAAATGTTTTTGGTTTCACTTTAGATAACTGTGGTTCATTTGGATTGTCGAGATGTTAGGAAAGATATAGTTTATCCTGTATAACATGGTTTATATAAAATGACAAGATTTTGTATCTTTAGCATGTACTTTCTAATATCTCATATTTACATTGCAATACCCAAAGCATTATGGGATTTGACTGTTCGTGCAGGTCTTCACCAGGCACTATGAAGCCTAGTGAACAAGCATGAATTCATAGTTTAAACTACCAATGTAAGAATCTTTCACTGTAAAATGCTGGAATATCTCCCCAAAAAGAAATAAGACATGGCTGCCATGGGGGGCACATAACAGGGGAACCACTTTAGCTAACAGCTTTTACTTAGAGACAATATACTTCTGTGTAACACACCTTAAGATTATAAAATATATTTTTTTATAAAATGCTGTTCATTACTATCAGCATATAAACTGTCCTGTTTTCAAATGTCATCTTCACCTGTCTAAGTTAATTATAAAGATATATATTCTATCACGCACACGCTACAGTTGTTTTATGTGCTTAATCAAAACGGTTGTACAATTCATTTTATTAATAACAGTTTATTAAGTTCCTTATTAAGAATTAATAAATAAAGTAGCCTTGAGTGAAAACGAGGCACTGACCTTGCGTCGCATGAAGACACGCCTGATAACAATGTAGAGTAGCACAACAAATAAGACAACCGCGGCCAGAATGATGCCGGAGATGATACCAATCTGCGCCCCAGTTAAACGCCGCTCCTGTACTCCCTCACCAGTAGGCGGAGTACCTACAGCAGGGTGACAAAAACCATAGTATCAGGATCAAATCTGTTAGGATCAAATCTATCAGGATAAAATCTGTCAGGGTTGAATCTGTCAGGGTCGAATCTGTCAGGACCAAATCTGTCAGGGTCGAATCTGTCGTGATCAAATCTGTCAGGATCATACCTATAACGATCGAATCTGAGAGAATGTAATATGTTATCAAATCTGTCAGGATCAAATATGTCAGGATTGAATCTGTCAGGATCAAATTTGACAGGACTAAATCTACAAATTCCTTTAAAAATTTTTTTTTTTAGTCAGAATGATTTTAAAGATTTTCTGAATATTTTTTATTTTACTGGTAACTGTCTGTGGGACGTGTTCATGTGTCGCTCATGAGAGGGCAGAAAGAACCCTTTGAATTTGACAATTTGACATACTTTGTATGTGTAGTGTTAGGTTGCTCGTGATAGTGGTAAACACTGTGCAGGTCAATGCTGATTATTGGCGTGACTTCCATCCCCTCGCCGATCACATGACAAAGTTTAATTTTTTTTTACCAAGGTTGAAATTTTTTAGTTTTCAGTGTTTCCATTGTCACTTTACTTAATGTTTGATCAAACATTACATAATTTAATAGTTTGTCTGATGATTTCACAAAAACTACGTACAAAAGTTGCAGACGAGCTAGCATGTTGCAGTGTGGGGGAAGGCATTGTTAGTTGAGCCACTGGGTTAGTGGAGCCACCCATGTTTCCCAGGAAACTACAGCAGCTACAGTTACATGCTATCACCCAGTGCCTGAACATATTATTAGAACAAGATTGACAATAACTGCCATTTGTCACAACGGTCAGAAAATGTGAGTTAAAAGTATGTTTTCTGATGTTTTTCGAAACTTTTTGTGAATGTGATTAATGTCTGCTGGTGTGTAAACTATCAACGCATGTGACCAGACTTTATTTTCTGTGCACTTACAAATGGTTTGACAATTCACAGGGAAGATGATTATTTACATCATTTCAAGTATTAATGATAAGTTAATTAAAAAAGCTTAATTGTCGAAACAGGGTTAGCTGAGTCACCCAAGGTCCAAGAGAGGGTTAGTTGAGCAGCGAATAAAGAACGAAGTTGAGTGTTCTTTATCCCAAAACACATCAAGGAATTCATTTTTCCGAGCAAACTGGGACATCGGATAGTCACAAAGCAACACATTAGCAGTTAGTTACACTAATTACAGTTGGCATATAAAGTCTATATTAATTAAGCGTGTCAACTTATTAATTAAGCGTGTAGATTTGCCAGAGACATGTTGTACCCATTGGTAGATGTGTTGGCTGAGTTGTTGTTAAATTTTAGTACAAGGCCTACGTAAATTATACAAATAAAGCATTTACCTAACTTACGCTACACTGTCGCTCAAATTACCCCAGACCAAGTTTTAGTTGAGCCACCTTACCAACCCAATTTGAATCGGCTGCATGTAATTATCTATGCATACTAGATATATTATCTTGGTATAAAATGATCTACTAATAACCATAGTTTATGAGAGTAAAAACAATTTTGAGTTATGCATATAATTGTGCTCTAGATATAAATAGATAAAAAGAACGAAAAATGGCTCAACTGACACTGCCTTTCCCTATACCAGGTAAGTTTGATTTTTCACAAAATGAATTTGAAATGAAACTAGCAAAACAACTGAATTGAGGAGAATCCTTTCAACGTTATATGTGTGGATATTAGATCATGAGAACTGGCTTAGGAAGATTATCACGGACGCAATTAATATCCATCGAACGAAACCTGCCCTGAACCAAGATGTCATTCTTCAGCTTGTCACATGACCTTGCCCACAGCGAAGTCAGTCTGCTGAGGAAGGTCATGTAAAATGGCCGACATATTTGGAACGAACATCAAACAAGTTTCTTGAGAGGTAATTATGTCAAATATACAAAACACATATTTATGATATCATATTCACATAATGATGCCGAAAGCATTGATGTGCCTCTTCGCCACGCACAAGCAAGCCCAACAAACAAGCATGAAACGAACCAATGCAAGAATCGCTTAACATATAGAAATTCTCTCCTCCCCCGTCCTATATACTCACTCCACTGTACTATGATCTAACAACACTACATACTATAGTATTTGTTTACTTTTTATGATGATCTGGACTTGGGAGCGCCTCACTTTGCCGGTCGAGAGCGTGGTCTGACAGTAATACTGACCGGCGTCCGACCGGTGGATATTCCTCAGGGTCATCTCCACAATGGACGAGTAAACATTCCTGATGGCAAAGAAATAGTATATGTATGTATGTATGTATGTATGTATGTATGTATGTATGCATGCATATATATATATATATATATATATATACACACACACACACACACACACACACACACACACACACACACACACACACACACACACACACACAAACACACACACATATAATGAAGAATGCTCGTTTTTTAATTACTGTGATCTTACTTAATTATACATACCATATTAGCATACAGTACATTTGAAAACAATGAGACCGAAAAATGTGATCCGATCTTTTAACCGTAAAATCAACATTTGGTGCAGATGGCACTACTTTTCAATATTGTTCCACACCTGGTCACCATTTGTGGTTACCATGTTGTGGTTACCATATTGTGGTTACCATAAAACTAATTATGAGTCAAAGATTTTGAGAAAAGTGAGCAGCGGTGAAGGATTCAAACAATCAGCATGGCAGATGAGCATTATGCATTCTAAAAGACAGATGTACAGCTGGCCGGGTAGGAGTCGACTGACACTTGTCCCACCTCGCACTCACATACGCAGAAGAATTGGCCAGCGATCAGAAGAATTGGCCAGCTACAATTAAAAGACTCCACCCCCCATCCCCTGTCCCACCCCGACACACCCCCCATAACTCTCCCCTCCACTTACTCTGAATGGGTTATGGTCAACCTATCACTGTCCTCCAGTGGAATGACCATGCTGTTATGTAGTCTAAACATCTGAGGTTTCACTTTGTGGGTGACCAAACTAGACTTACAAGTCAATGACAGAGTGTCTCCCTCTACTGTGAACAACCGCTGGTACTTCTCCGTGAATCCAAACCCATCAGCAACATCTAGAAAAACCAAGGAAATAGCAACATCATTGCGACAATCAAACGAGGGACGCAAAGTATCTACTAATAGTAATAGCTACCACAATGTCCACATAGTTATTTAGTGGCCATATCATCATAATACATTAAAAAATAAAATAAAATTATACATTTGTTGTTATGAATTTGATTCCCTTTATTTCAGGTTAATAATAACTATATACATACAAACATGCAGTACAACATAAAAGCGTCAAAAAAACGTCAAAATATAAGAACTAATTAGATATAAATAAGATAAAATAATAATTCGTTGCATGGTTGCTGAGTTTTGATACACAGGTATTTTCGACCAGTGGATTCTCTTAAATTATTCATATGTACTATTTTAACTAAACATTTTAACATTTATTTTTACTGTTATATACTCTCCTAATCATTACCATATCATGTTGTAATTATTTATCATATTGTATTATGTTGTAATTACTTATCACACATTAACTAAAACTCCCAGCATTTCTTCATAATTTCCAATGTGATATTTAATTTCAGTTCTTTGACAATGTACATCAGAAGTGCTGTTTTATTTTTTACTGAAATCCATGTTATCGACATGACGTTCCGTTTAAATCCACATAAATTATTCATTGGTTAATTAGTCTATTGCACTCCGAGTCTGATCAAGTGTCGCCATCTATCAGGCTATGAAATCAAAATCTGCTAGGTTTCGCTGGAAATCTGAATAGCTATTTGCTTACTTCTGATGCAGTTCGTCATCTATCAGGCTACATAATATACCTACATCAAACGAAATCTGCCAGGCTAACATGGAATGTGCCTAGTGATTTCATAATCATCAAAAAATAAATTTAATCTGTATTAACTACAGGTAATCCACATGGCGCATGAAACATGTCTGGTACAAGAACGACAGATGGACCAAAGGTTGGAAAAACGAATATACCTGTTGCGACAAATTTTAACTCAAAATTAATTCAGTATTTTAGTTTTTATTACCTGTCCCACAACACGGGGTTTTAACCCCAGAACAAGGGAAAACAACACCAGAACAAGGGGAAACAACCCAGAACAAGGAGTAACAACCTCAGAACATGGGAAACAACCCCAGAACATGGGGTAACAACCCCAGAACATGTGGAAAAAACCCCCAGAACATAGGGTGGCGATGATTTACCTCATCTCATAATGTCTGTCGTCAAGGTCAATGGGTTTGTCGTCCTTATACCAGGTCATTTTTGGCTTGGCGTATGAGTCTACCGGCACCGGGACATCAACCTCTTGTTCACCCTCTTTTACCTCTATGACCTCTTTGACAGGATGCAGGTAAACAAACGTCTTCTCTGTAAACCAACATTTTATCGTTTTAAAAGGAATATACAATGAATTTCAATGGTTAACTGATATACAGCTAGTCAGGGGCTTCTTAATGTTTGGTTCTCAAAGTACATATAAATTAATAATGCTACAGTACGATACTACATATAATACTTGTACTTCATATAGCCCTTGTACTTCATATAGTACTTGTAACAGTACTTCATATAGTACTTGTACTTCATATAGTACTTGTAACGGTACTTCATATAGTACTTGTACTTCATACAGTACTTGTAACGGTACTTCATATAGTACTTGTACTTCATATAGTACTTGTACTTCATATATTACTTTTACTTGATATAGTACTTGTACTTCATACAGTACTTATACTTCATGTTTTAACCTTTGTTGCTCTAGTATATTTACCATCAGAAAACTGTATAAAATGTGAATCTGACAAACTGATAAAGAATCCACTGAATAACGTTAGGTTTCACCTTTAAAATTGAACATTTTGTGGTTGGTCTTTATATGCAGTAAAGCAGTGTATCTATATATATATATATATATATATATATACTGTCTATATATATATATATATATATATATATATATATATATACTGTCTATATATATATATATATATATATATATATATTATACTGTATATATATATATATATATATATACATACTGAAAACAGTTGAACCATGGAGAAATGTCAAGGAATCTGTTCTTATAAACGTACACCAAAATTTGTTTCTCTAGACAATAAAATAACTGTTTAACACCAGTGGTGTCATTTGGTGACTAGTGTAGAACTGAAATGTAGTGCCAACTGTTTAACATCAACGCTTTTTAGCTGTTCCACACTAATTAAATTACAATAATTATGGATCCTGCTGATTAAAATTAATTATGGCATGTATATATTAATTAGGGCATGTATATATATATATATATATATATATATATATATATATTATACATATTATACAGGTGTATAATATTCATTCAGCCCATGGCGAATCACGTTTGTTGATGTTCACATCTGTAGTGTGTAAAAAGTTTAAGTAACATGCGCAGTCATGAGTTAGCTTAATAAATATGTGACGTTAAAATCATCGAAAGAATCTACTTTGATTAACCTGTCAAAGTGAATTTAGCTTCTAGCCAACATATCTGCAACAGAAACTACTCTGCTACGTTTGCCCTTCTTAAGTCCAGTTGGATCAAATCTAATTTAATACATCTACAAACATACCAACTAATCAGAAAGTATGAAGCGTGAGGCTGGTTTGGTTCCACTTACCATAAACATAAACACTTGTCTCTCGGAAATTGGTCTTTGAGTCGTGGTTTGTCACATTGCAGCGATAAACGCCTTCATCAGATTTGCGAACATTCCGCACGTCAAGAGTACTCTGGATTTTATCATATCGATACCCGTTACTCTTCATCGAGTTGCGTTGCGGGACAGTGATTATGATTCGGTCAGAAATCTGTATGGTCATAATTGATTAATTTGATCATATTATTGACTTGGCTGCCAACATACAAATGATAAAATCCACATACCACAAGTTTTCAAAACTTGAAACTTACCTTTGTACATCCATTGTAAAAAGTACATTAAATTATATAGAACTATGCATTAATGCTGTAATTTTAGTTTTATCTTTCATAATAATAATACCAAAAAATCTACTGGTAAACAAAAACCTTTTCGACATGTTGAAAGAAGTGTTTGATCATTTAATATTAAAATGCTACTAAAATGTTACTGCATGTTAATAATTCACCCTGTTGAAGTAAAGAAAAACATTATTTTAATAATACCTAAGTCATGAATTTAAAAATAAAACAACCGGATTTGTGATGGCAGGTCATTTGCGGAGGCAGGCCGACTCCCAAAGAAAGTAGAGGCAATGAAACAGCGACGCCGAGGTAATGGGGATAGACCACAACTAATATGGGAGGACGGCATAAAGTGGAATGTAAGAAAGGCTGAGGAAGATGACAAGTGGAGGGAGACGGTTGTAGACAGGGATAACTGGAATGGCATAACAGCTGGAGTGGTGCAGCAGTACATGAACTAGCCTTATCTCTTTATAAAGGGAGCAACGCAGGAGAACACATTACACGTTACCTCGTCAGATGAATAAGTCCATTTATAGTGAACAACCACGCCCAACTGGACACGAACGACGCAGCGAAAGTGGATGTTCTCCCCCACGAGGGCTCGTGAGTGGCTGGCCTCCAACTCCGGCTTAGGGGTTGATGTCCCCGCTACAAAAAACAAAACTCCAAATTAATATTCTCTTGTAGTGCATACATGTAGAGGGAGGGTGAGTGAAGGGGAGGGAGTGGGAGGGAGGGAGAGGGAGGGAGAGGTGGAGGAGGGACAGTGGGAGAGAGGGACAGGGAGGGATAGGGAGGGAGAGGGAGAGACAGAGACATACATAGACAGACAGGCAGACAGACAGACAGACACAGAGCGAGACAGACAGAGAGCGAGACAGGCAGACAGACAGAGAGGGCAGGCGGGCGGGCAGATTAACAACCATCATGAAACTCTACATATGAAGTGATAACAATAATCAGTTGTGAACAGAAGCACGTACCTTTGTAGCTGAGGAAAACAGCCAGAGGATTGACTGTTTTATTTCCAAGAGTCGCATGGCAAGCAAACATCCCTGAGTATACGTAATTAGGGTACAGAATGCGGAACCCAGTTCTTGGGTCATAGGTCAAATCGTCACCAATGGTCATACTTTTCGGTGGCATTTTTACAAGTTTTACACTAGCCCTTGGGTCCGAGACTCGACAGGGAATCGTCGCAACTTGTGCCTGGTAGATGATCACGTAGGTAAGGGGGTTTAGCCACAGATGATCAGCATCTGCAAGTCACATGACATCACATTTCATCGATTGGTTATTTACATTTTTTATTAATTTTAATTAAATTAATTTAAAAGTACATAATCTGATCAATTTATTTATCTTGCTGCCGAAATGTTTTTTAATTAACCATAACATTCTAAAATATAATTTGGCCATTACCTGTTTATGAATAGCAACCCTGCCATTCAGCATGTAATATTCGAGTCAAAACATTCAAATTAAACAGATAACGGTCAAATTATATGAAAAACTGTGGTTCATTAAAACACATTTGGGCAGTCAAGACTGTATGTTTAATTACAATTAACTAAACATGAATTTAATTAATTCAATAATAATTTTTAATATAATAAATTATTTACGCAGGCATTATGTTTCACGGTAATACAACATATATAGTGCAACCGGTATCACTACAATTATTTACCAAAATAGCAGACATCTTACCACCGACTTACCCTTCACATAGAGGTAGACACTCGAACTGTTCCTTGTGGCAGTGCTGTCTCCAATGTATGAACACGTGAACATTCCAGTGTCCTGGTACGACAGATCGGTGATTCTGAGTAAACTCTCATAAAATCTCTGTGATTGCTCGACTTGTGACGTCAAATTTGTCATGGTCAGTCTTTGCATGATCGACTGCAAATGTTAAGAAAAAATTCACATAGCAGTTGAAGGACATAAACATGATACAAGTATATTTGCTTTTGTTTAATGTGGTGGCATTTGTATTGTAGTTTTATGTGAAACTGCCAATAACATACTGATAAAGTTTTAAATATCAAACCAGAGTCTAGTGAAAGCCCATATAACATTTTAGAGCCTGAAAGTGACCCAATTAATTTAGTACACTTGTAATGGTAAGATTCATCATTTTTATCTCTTAATGAACATGCCACCCAGTGGACATCACCATGAAATATTTTGATGTCCCTGAAGCTCCACCTAGTGGATGTTATAAGGACAGATTTTTATGGCCAAGTGGGCATTATCTGGTTGGATTTTTACATCCCTAGTGGACATTATCAGATTGAATTTTAACGTCACTGAAGCTCCATGTAGTGGGCATATTACGGTGGGAATTTGATATCATTGGATCTCCACCACATTATCAAGTAGAATTTTCTTGTCACTAGTGGACATTATTAAATTTGCTTTTGAAGAATTGATAGTGTGATATAAAATCTTCAAGTTACAGGTACAACCAAAATCACAGTTGTATTTTTTAATACAATAAATCTAAATTTAAATAAAGGTGAACGACCGTTTGACATTTTTTCAAACTAACACCTGCAGGGATAAAAAAATGATCGACAGATGGCACCTGTCTGGAGACCCTACCCTTTTTGCCCCACTTCATACATCACTGTCAGTAGGGTGCACACACACATACATGCACAGAGTGCATGCACTCGCCATCAGAGAACCGGTATAGCAGAAGAGAAATTGCCGTTTGCTTTTTACTTACTAATGCAATGATCATATTAGACTGGCAGATGCCACGCAACAGTAAATGGCTGGTTTAAATGCTACACTTATTCAATGTAACCGAACCAAGAGACCATGATTAAAACCGCTCACTCAGTCAGCGTATAAAACACACACATCTCTTCTACACTCTACCAAGTCAAACTTGTAAATGTATAACTTTTATGCAAACAAGAAAGAGTTTGCCTTGCATAATGGAAGGGTTTCTTATCACTATAAGATGTAGAATTAGCGAATATCACTAGAGGAATATCATATATGATTCAATACTGTTGCAACATCATACGCCATGCACTAGATTGTTATACGATGCTGTTTTGTGTTCTTTTATTAAAAACAATTTCCTATGTCACAGTTACTTAATGCTAGCCCTAATGTGTTGGAGCGAAAAAAAAACCAGACTTTGGGTTAATCACATTATATCAATATCAATTCTAATTACACACCAATTACAAATACCAATTCCAGTTCCAATAACACCTCAAAAACACCAATTGCAAAATATGAATTCCATTTTGAAATAAAAGAACAGAGAAACCTTAGTCACACTCAAGGCAAAAAATAACATCTATTTTATATTAGATTTATTTAATTCCTGCAAGTCATGGTACACAATAGCATACAAATAATATTATGATGTACACAAAATATTATATTTTATTGATTATTTGTGGCGAATAATTTGAGTTATAAAGTTACATGATATCAATCAAATTTTCACCAATTCCAGTTATTTTTAAAAACAAAACACCAGTTCCAATTCCGGAATATAAATTGACATTTCAATTCCAATTACAGCTGTACAATGACCCCCAAAACTGATTACAATTGGATTTGTTATTTATAGAAACAGTGTTGGGTCACTGTATATAGGCTCACACAAACAGTACTGCAACTGGCGTCAGTGTTGACTGAATTATCAGTTTCTGACCAGAACACATAAACATGTTAGCACATACTGGGCTACTAGACAGTGATATAGCTCAATTACTCATATGTAGCCAATGTGTGGAAATCTATGGACAGAGTGAAAGCATAACTGTTTAATATAGATTCCAAGCTAGCCAGACTAGTAAGTTTTAATATTTTAATCCACTAGCACAATTAATGTTGCACCGGTCCTGTACAAAGGAAATTATGGAATATGTTGATATGACCTTCTATAAAACACACATATTCTTTTAATTTTAAAGGCAGATAGTTATTACTACAGCTAATACCATTATTGACCTTTATGGAAACGGCACGTCAACGTTCCAGTGATCATCGTTTCTGATATCACCTTTGTGGTTTGCATCCACAGATAGACTAAACTTTGTATGAAAATATTCACTGGCCAACATCTATTTATTTACTTGTCTTCTTTTTACTCTAGTTGGGGTTTAAGTCACTGCCAACATCTACTAATCTACATTAAATCTACTAGCTTCGGGCTACCAGACTACTGCACTAACTTCACACCTTGATTCTACTGAAAACACCCCTGGCATTAACACAAATTATTACTGAGTTACATTGCGATCACCATTACCTGAAGGGCAAAGTCTGCAACCCTGTTTTCTCGTACTGATTTATATACGTTTGTCATGTTTAATGATAATGCACGACACACAGCACACAACATGAACACTGAAAAAATGGAAATGTCACAAGAGGTTAATATATAACCTGTAAATTTGAGAGTTTATTGCATTACGTAAAAGATTCAGTGAAATTAATAAAATCTATTTATGTAACAAATAAAACTGCTGTTTTAAGTGTTCTCTTAGCATCCATCATTTTGTAAATTACTTCAGCTGGATCGCATTTTCTTCTCATTCCACAGTATTTCTAAAATGTTTATGTTTTTAAAGCCATGATATTAGAAAGCAATTATTCCTATCTAAAGCACTTTAATATACTTAAACTTCTAAATGTTCTTATTCCAATGAGATATCACAAAATGAATCTTAATTGTATGAACATTTGACTTTTGGAATTAATCTTTGAGAAACAAATGTATGTGGAGGAGAAATTTACACCAAATGGGCGCCGTAAGAAAGTTGGCACTGAAGCAAAAACATCACATGACAAATAACCTACAGCAAATGTAAACATCCTGTCTATGAGCAGAATGCACAACAACACTATGTAAAAGATTTTTTAATATAGGCTCAAATTAAATAAAATATATTTAAAATTGTTGGCAGCTAGTGTGATATAAACAAAATTAAAAGTTAATGCAAATAATTCGGAATCCATACTTTTTAACAATGTAAGAGTTGTAAACAAATAAACTCCTATATACAATTTAACAAGGTCATAAACAAAAACTGAAGACAAAACTATTCCTAGTGCACTATATACACTGAAAGTGCTAATGAAATATAATATGTCTTATCCCTTATTCCTATCCATGGAAGACCTGTCGAGACTCCCTTTTATGGCCTGAAACTCCATCTCACTTTTTCACGGACATGAGATGAAATCCCCTATATTTCAGGCTTCCTCCATTTTCAAATAATCTCCCATATTTTGCACTACATCGAATTACAAAAAAGGTTTTTCTTCCATCCTCCGTTTTGCTTGGAATTTGCCTGGCTGAATAATGTTGATTGGTCAATAAACCTGCGTTCACGTATCTTCAGCTTTCTTTGCAATTTTGGTAAAATCTTGTACTCAATGATGCATTTTTGTACCATGTAAAAAATCTCCAGCCTCGCCACTTCAGAAACTGAGCTAGTCTGATGAATAGCCTGACCTTAACTAGGCTCCAACGCATTTCTGCAGGAGCTAAAATGAAGACCTGTCTAATTAGGCAGTAATGGGAATGAAATTACAGCCATTATGTCCTGTGTGTGTCTGATAATGATGCCCTGGAAGCTAAATTATTATCCTCCGATGTTGATGCTCGTTGGCTCCAACGCACGAATCACCCATGGCCTGTCAAAAATTCTGAATGTGAGAACATCCCACTATCCGCGATCTCTACAATGTTGTCACCACAGCTGGAGACTTTTAAATTATCATAAAAATAAATACCACGATGAGAGAGATTTTTTTTCTTTCCCATTTGCAATATATCTTTCAATTCATTATGAAACATGAGTATGATCGTCCAAGATATAAACTTTTTGCCAAGCAATTTTGGTTGGCAGTATAAACACACAACTACATTTGTACACACAGCGCTAGACTTAATGGGAAACAATGACATACCAGGGCCGTGTTTGACTTTCCGACCAACAATGACCAGTGGTCACTCTGGATATTGTGGACACTTGGCTATAGTGGACATCTTATGATAGTGGACACCTTGTAACAATGGACACCTAGTAATAAAGGACACCTTCCCATACTGGACACCTTGTAATAATGGACACATTGTAGCAATGCTTAAACTGGCTACAGTGGACAATTGACCATAGCAGATACCTGACTATAGTGAACACAAAGTAATAGCATGCATCTGATCACTCCAGACTAATGTAATTATTACAACATATTAAACATTGCTTACCTGTGTTGGGTAGGACCAATTAAGGGGTTTGTTGCCACTACATTTCACTTTGAGAGTGTCCCCTTTCTCCAAGACCAGCTCATCCCAAACATTGAGGATGGGCTGGGTACTAGAGGTCACTGCACTGACCAGTGCTTCAGCAGCCATCGACCTCTGACCTGTAACAAAACAATAAAGATGGGTTCTATTGTAGTATGGCAGATATATAAATATATATATATATATATATATATATATATATATAGATATATATATATATATATATATATATATATATATATATATATATCTATATATATATATATATATATATATATATATTACATCAGAAAAGTGTTTTCATTACAAAATATACCCTTTGTTCATCGTCATATATATATATATATATATATATATATATTTAAAACACTTTTCTGATGTATTGGCAGACAATGTTTATAACCCACTAATTTATTAGTAATTGTTTTTTTTTAACATGTACATGTATATGAGTATTATATATACACATGTATGCACATACACATTCATGTGTGTATGTAAATGTTTGTGTATTTGTACGTGTGCATATGTGTGTATAATTATAAACCGTGTACACACACACTTATATCAAATACCGAGGGTATTTATTTTGTGTTTGGTGAAGAGATTATCTGAACACAACATTTATTTAAACAAATTAACATTCTTCAGGTTGATGAGGGTGTGACTACATAAAACGAAAAATGACAAAAACGTATTTTGCCAAAGACTACCATTTAAAAACCCAATAACTGTGTGAACCCAGAATGGACATAATTATCAAGCAATGGTTTATCAATAATCCAACTATAAGTATCACTAGTACTTATATCTTTTGACTGCCATCTTAAATATAACTAACTTTAATCTTTCAAGGATAAAGTTAAGACAGCAACAATTGTTGATCATGAAGTCAGCTCAGTAACAGACAAACTATGTTAAACACAATGTTTACACGACAGACAATTTACAGGATAAACAAATTTAACAAGATTTAACAAGATTTGCCATCCAAGCCAAAGGCCCAGATGGCAAGTGGACAAGGAAGCCATTGGCTTATCGAGAGTCCAACAATGTTCACCTACTTATAGCCCGCCCTCCTGAGATATGTGTCAACCTTGTTTTTAAACATATTCACGCTGCTAGCAGTTACACAATCTGTAGACAATTTGTTCCATTCATTTATTGTCCTCTGTGAGAACGAGTGCTTCCTGATGTCCAATCTACATTGATCCTTTACTAATTTTACCTCATGTCCTCTAGTTCTGCTATCCTTCTTGAGTGAGAAAAACATATTTCTATCAATAATTTCATACCCATTCAATATCTTAAAAACTTCAATCTGATCTCCTCTTAACCTCCTTGTCTCTAGAGTTGTTAAACCACATTCTTTCAGGCGTTCTTCATAACTAAGGTATCTAAGTTCTGGAATCATTTTAGTTGCTCTCCTTTGTATGCGTTCAAGTGTATCTATATCCTTCTTACGATATGGTCTCCATGCTTGTATACAGTATTATAAATGAGGTCTAACTATTGCTTTATAAAGAGGTATAATTAACTTTTTTCCCTTGTATGTTATGTTTCTTCTAATCAATCAAAGAATTTGATTACCCTTTGAAGCTGCAATACCACACTGCTCCGAAACTTTCATATCAGCGCTTATTGTAACTCCTTACAAATAAGCTGAACTGTAATAAATACTATCTGACTGTTCGCTAATGCGGCAATAATTGACAATATCTGAAAATCTATATAAAATTTGTTGCACTCTCAGATGTTTTCAACAAACAAAGTCATTAGTAATGCAAACACTGGAAAGACCTGACTAAACTATGAGTCAGACTCAGAGAGGGAGGACTGTTTTAGCTGATTAGCTTTGGCTTTGTCATGGCTACATTCCTTGACCTTGTCAACGTACGTTCGTTAGTCTTGTCAACCCAAATCTTGCAGACTGTAAAGTGTAATCACCCATACATTTTAGCCTTTTTTCGAAAAAGGAAAAAATGCTGAAAGAGATGTTAACCAAAAAGAGCAATTTTTTTTATAATAACATATTTAAAACATTGTATTTTGAAGACGCAATTAACAATTTATTGCAAGGAAATTCGTAGATACATTCACTATTTCAAGTTTTATAAGTAAAATGTTCTACTGTTTTAACCTCTTTTACCATAATACATGCTGCTTTGCTACCCTATGCAATGTACTACTTTAGGACACCCATACCCTATACTGTGTTGACCCTTTCTACCATCGACTGTTTAGCCCCTCTAACTCTGCACCCTACTCACAGTTGATAAGAGCTGATTCAAGTAGTAGATAACATGTTATTAGGCTGGAACCCTGTCCTGGAGTGTCTAAATAAAGCTGCAACGCTATACTTTGTTTCCTCAGGTGAAAAAATACAAGCATTAGATGAACACCAAACCGCTCAATATTGGGCTAACACACATGGTTTTGGTTTAATGCCCATGCAAGGGTGAGGGTGTTTTTGTGATTTTTTTATTTTCATCTTCTTTCAGCATGGGATGTTAGCTTGGATTTTGGAATGGTTCTTAACTTGTCAATATCCTCATACATGTAATACAACATAATTTGAGAAATTTATATGACATATTTGTTGCATTATTTTATTTGTGGACATACTCTGTTGGGTTGTTCCTGACAATCTTTCTTATACAACACAGTTGATTTATCGTGGTGATGACTATGGATATGGCTAAAGAAGTGGTAGCATATGTTTGGTGAGTTAGTGATACCTTATTAATGGCTTCTTGGATGGATTTGTTTTTTATTTTTGGTGTTTTCCTGGGAGAATATTAAACTACCAATAATAAAACTACATTGCCACTTTCTAATTGATGTATTCTGATATATATATATATATATATATATATATATATATATATATATATATATATATATATATATATATATATATATATATATATATGTGTGTGTGTGTATATATATATATATATACATATATACTAGGTCAGTGTTCCAGAACCTTAGTAGCTTAGACATATCAACACTGATATACTCTATTCCAAGAGTAGGCCCTTTACATTTACTCCAGAACTATCTCCAGAAAGATATCAAACAGCAGCTACATCTGAGATGTGTAAATAACATCTGTTATTTCATTATCTTGGTTCCAGTAGAGGCAGATTAATCTTTATTGCAATTTTGATGTGCTGTTATACTGGATTGAATATTTATATCAGCTGATTAGTTGCTTGTTCCAATGTTAGCGTGAATTACTTCTGTTTCTTACATAATGAAATTAGGTTTCTCCTTAAAACTCATTTATGACCAGAAACAAAAAATATTTGATGAGTCAAAGGTCAATGTTGGTACGTTGTGAAGTATTCTAACAGTATATAGTACAAATATATATATATATATATATATATATATATATATATATATATATATATATATATATATATATATATATATATATATATATATATATATATATATATATCAGGCCAATCTTTGGGGAATATATATATATATATTCCCCAAAAGATTGGCCTACTATATATTGTATATATTGTATATATTGTATATAGTATATAGTACAAATATATATATATATATATATATATATATCAGGCCAATCTTTTGGGAATATATATATATATATATATATATATATATATATATTCCCAAAAGATTGGCCTACTATATATTGTTAGAATACTTCACAACGTCCCAACATTGACCTTTGACTCATCAAATATTTTTTGTTTCTGGTCATAAATGAGTTTTAAGGAGAAACCTTATTTCATTCTGTAAGAAACAGAAGTAATTCACGCTAACATTGGAACAAGCAGCTAATCAGCTGATATAAATATTCAATCCAGTATAACAGCACATCCAAATTGCAATAAAGATTAATCTGCCTCTACTGGAACCAAGATAATGAAATAACAGATGTTATTTACACACCTCAGTAGTAGCTGCTGTTTGATATCTTTCTGGATATAGTTCTGGAGTAAATGTAAAGGGCCTACTCTTGGAATAGAGTATATCAGTGTTGATATGTCTAAGTTACTAAGGTTCTGGAACACTGACCTAGTATATATGTATATATATATATATATATATATATATATATATATATATATATATATATATATATATATATATATATATATATATATATATATATATATATATATATATAAGAATACATCAATTAGAAAGTGGCAAGGTAATTTTATTATTGGTAGTTGAATATTCTCCCAGGAAAACACCCAAAATAAAAACAAATCCATCCAAGAAGCCATTAATAAGGTATCACTCACTCACCAAACATATGCAACCACTTCATTAGCCATATCCATAGTCATCACCACGATAAATCAACTGTGTTGTATAAGAAAGATTGTCAGGAACAACCCAAAAGAGTATGTCCACAAATAAAATAATGCTACAAATGTGTCATATAAATTTATCAAATTATGTTGTATTACATGTATGAGGATATTAACAAGTTAAGAACCATTCCAAAATCCAAGCTAACATCCCATGCTGAAAGAAGATGAAAATAAAAAAATCACAAAAACACCCTCACCCTTGCATGGGCAAAAATATTTGATAAGTCAAAGGTCAATGTTGGCACGTTGTGAAGTATTCTAACAGTATATAGTACAAATATATATATATATATATATATATATATATATATATATATATATCAGGCCAATCTTTTTGGAAATATATATATATATATATATATATATATATATATATATATTATATATATAGATATATATATATATATATATATATTCCCCAAAAGATTGGCCTACTATATACTGTTAGAATACTTCACAACGAACCAACATTGACCTTTGACTTATCAAATATTTTTGGTTTCTGGTCATAAATGAGTTTTAAGGAGAAAACCTAATTTCATTCTGTAAGAAACAGAAGTAATTCACGTTAACATTGGAACAAGCAACTAACCAGCTGATATAAATATTCAGTCCAGTATAACAGCACATCCAAATAGCAATAAAGATTAATCTGCCTCTACTGGAACCAAGATAATGAAATAACAGATGTTATTTACACATCTCAGATGTAGCTGCTGTTTGATATCTTTCTGGAGATAGTTCTGGAGTAAATGTAAAGGGCCTACTCTTGGAATAGAGTATATCAGTGTTGATATGTCTAAGCTACTAAGGTTCTGGAATATTGACCTAGTAACTAAGGCTGTTATCAGCAAGTTGCAGGTGCCAACAAGAACTGGCTTAAATTTCCAACAAAGATTGCGAAACAGTATATGGACAAAACCCCATGGGTCAAAATCCTACAACGTTAAAAGTGGATAAAATCCCACAATATAATATTTATTTTTGCTCATATTTGTTTTATATGTTGATTAGTTAGTGGGTTTTTGTCAGATCGTTCTTTTTCTATTAAGAGTGGCTTCTTCTCAGACACTATCTGGCCAGTTTTTGAGGGATTTTGTCCACTTTTGTTCATAATGTGGGGTTTTGTCCATGTGGGATTTTGTCCGTAATCTGTCTTCAGCACGAAGTAATATTACCGAGATTCCCCGACAAGAATAAAAAGTAACGTGCCACATTCCATAGCTCTAGTCTGCTGATGTTGATGCTTCAGCTGTCCAAAGTGTTCAATGCATTTCTGATTTATACGTCTTAATGACAATATACAGCAGAACCTGCCTATAGAGACCTCCCTTTCTGTCTAGCGAAAGTGGTCTCTCTCTCTCTCTCGAGAGAGAGGTGGTCTCCCATAGTAGATCAATCAACATTGAATAGACGACCAAGGGGAACCAAGAGAGCAGTCTCTCAAGACAGTGTTTCTCCCATAATAGAGGTATCCACAGTAATCAGAAAAGCCCATGTGAAATTCCTTGATTTTATGGCCTAGGACAGTGTTCGGCAACCTTTTTGAACGTAGGGCCAAATTAGTGACTTGGAATAGGTCAGTGGGCCACACATACACGCACGCACGCACGCACGCACGCACGCACGCACGCACGCACGCACGCACGCACGCACGCACGCACATGCACTCACGCACATGCAAACACGCACATAAGGATATTATCATTCTTGTAACACGTACAATATATATATATATATATATATATATATATATATATATATATATATATGCATGCAACATACATACGTTGTGTGTAGCAGTGGTATCGAGTGTTGTTGTAAATAGGTATGATTTTTAACAACAGTTCGATAGTCACTATGCTGTTTAAAAACACAAATTATTCATGTTACGTGTTCTTGGCATGCTGCTGATGCCATGTTGACCCGTGTGCCACTGACGTCTGATGCTAGAGATGTTGCTGCGCCACCAAGTGTCCCACATCTGGCTGCAAACTTGACACTGCGAGCCTCAGCACGTCATCCAAATGTCCATCTGTTAGATGCGTTGATGGCTTGGATTATACGAAGTTCATCTTATAATAATAATAATAAAATTACTTCTTGGGCGCCAATATCATCGGAAAATCCAAGCTCAGTGGCGCAACAAAACCAAAGGATTAGGCATTCTCCTTACCATATACAATGCAAAAAGTCGTGAACCGATGGATGGAGGATAGACCATTTTGATAAGATAGGTTTTCAGATTACGGCGAAATGAAGCTATATTTCTTGCTGATTTTACGCTGTCGGGGAGTGAATTCCACAGAGTTGGTGCGGCAACCGAAAAAGATCGAGTTCCAGCATTTGTCTTAACTCTGGGAACAGAAAGTAAACCAGAACCAGACGACCGAAGCTGTCTGGGTTGTCTTGTTGGAGTGAGCATTGAATGTAAATATGCAGGTTGTTTGGTTGAAAGGGCTTGATAGGTAATTTTACAGATCTTAAAAATAATGCGATATCGCACAGGGAGCCAAAGCAATGATTTTAGAAGTGTCAGTGAGCGAGAGAAACGAGGGGATCGTGTAACTACCCTAGCCAAACAGTTTTGGACACGTTGAAGTTTTTTTTCACTCCCTGTTGCGAACTCTGATATTTGTCAATCGGTCATCAAACTCCCGTCTCAGCAGCTCATTGAATGCTACGAAGGCCTACATGTCCGGAGTAGCTAGTTTGTTTTCTATGAGTGTCGAGAAGTAATTTGCATCCCGCAGTTGTGTTTCCCACAATCCAAACCTGGTCTCGAAAGCGGAGACAAACTGGCACAGTTCATTGATTAGTTGTTCTCTTCTCTGAAGTTTGGCGTTCAGCAGAGTGAGGTGCTCCGTGACGTAGACTAAAATGCAAAATCGCACATCCATAAGGGGTCAGTGAATGCCGGTACTTCTGCATCCTTCTTCTCCATGAATACGCTAATCTCATGTCTCAGCTCGTACACGTGGCACAGCATGACACCCCAACCTAGTATCATGTCTCGGCTCGTACACGTGGCACAGCATGGCAACCCAACCTAGTCTCATGTCTCAGCTCGTACACGTGGCACAGCATGGCACCCCAACCTAGTCTCATGTCTCAGCTCGTACACGTGACACAGCATGGCACCCCAACCTAGTCTCATGTCTCGGCTCGTACACGTGGCACAGCATGGCAACCCAACCTAGTCTCATGTGTCGGCTCGTAAACGTGGCACAGCATGGCAGCCCAACTTAGACTCATGTATCGGCTCGTACACGTGGCACAGCATGACAACCCAACCTAGTCTCATGTCTCAGCTCGTACACGTGGCACAGCATGGCAATCCAACCTAGTTTCATGTCTCGGCTCGTAAACGTGGCACAGCATGGCAACCCAACCTAGTCTCATGTTTCGGCTCGTACACGTGACACAGCATGGCAACCCAACCTAGTCTCATGTCTCGGATCGTACACGTGGCACAGCATGGCAACCCAACCTAGTATCATGTCTCGGCTCGTAAACGTGGCACAGCATGGCAACCCAACCTAGTCTCATGTCTCAGCTCGTACACGTGGCACAGCATGGCAACCCAATCTAGTCTCATGTCTCGGCTCGTACACGTGGCACAGCATGGCAGCCAAACATAGTCTCATGTCTCAGCTCGTACACGTGGCACAGCATGGCAACCCAACCTAGTCTCATGTCTCAGCTCGTACACGTGACACAGCATGGCAACCCATCCTAGCCAGGGCACTTCGGTTTAATGCAGGAATTATTAATATTGCACATTCCTATCGGACGGAAGGTGCTGGAACGGCCAGTGATTTAACGAGTGATTACGAGTGTTATTCAAAACAACACATTATCATTCAAACACAAAAAAGATAGAACATTCATGTCTGCATGTTGGCAAAAGTGAATTAATTAAAGTTTAAAGGAAGTGAGAAATGTTTGATATGTTCATCACGTGGAAATGGTATTACCGAGTTGCATTATGTGATATGTCTCGCCTAGACGTCTCGTCTAGAATTTAGTCTAGACAAGACGTACTATTTTTTATTTTATATATCAATATTGCGGGCGCGGGCCGCGTCATGCATAATCTCGCTATCAGTCCGCGGGCTGCATGAAATAGCTCTACGGGTCGCAGTTGGCCCGCGGGCCGCAGGTTGCCGACCCCTGGCCTAGGAAATTGTTCCCAAAATGTAAGAATTTCTATGACCTTGCGAACTGTGGAAGTGAGATAGATTGCAATGCAGTTTACCATTACCGTCCACGGATAAAATAAATGTTGTTTCCTTAATCATCTAATCTATACTGTACTAACAAGTCACCAGTCACCACTTATCCCACAGAACATCTCTGTCCACCAGACTTGCCAAGTCTACCGGTTTTCCCGGTAGACTACCGATTTTTCACCTCTTCTACCGGTCGGTAGAACATGTCTACCGGTTTTTGCGATTTTGTGGGAAAATGTTTTTTTCCTCATTTTATCAGTAAAATCGGTACCGTTGAGTGAAAACTCTCGACTTTCTGTCAGCCTCGATTCCGACGACCAATGATATCGCATCTACGTGCCATCGTGGTCTCTGCTATATAATTATAGCGAGTATAAGTCACCGCCAGAACAGTTTAATTTTTTCTGTCGCTTGAGTTATTTCTATCTACAATTTTTAATCATTGGTCGCTAGTTTCTCTATGACACGATGAAGCGTGCCTCGGCGGTTAAGCCGCGGGCACCGCCTAAGAAGGCGAAGTATGCCGACGCATACAAGGTTGCCTTCGAGGCCGATTTTCCTTGGGTCGGGAAAAGTTCGCGATCGACGAACCATGCATTTTGCCGTTCGTGCAATCGGTACGTTTCCATTGCGTCTGTCCATTTAGGCAATTTATTATGATTACTGAATGTACATTATTACTTAGTAGTCGTTATAAAAAATGGTTGACTGTTAGTGTTATACACCGCATATGGAGTAACGAGGAATACAGTAATGGCGGATTGGCGGCTATGCCTACGACTACGGCTACGAATTTCTTTTGCCTTGAACTTGGCCACTGGAATTTCACCCGCACCCTTGGTACCGGTACTTGGTACTGTCAGCATTGCTGAAGTGCAAGTTGAACGAGGACACTATCTGTACCGAGTTCGCTCCCTGTGAGCGCACACTGTGGCTGGCGCGTGTCGCGTGCACGTCATACAACTACTTGCACGCTATATCGGCACAGCCACAGGAGCGAGTGTGAATTTTATTTAGAGCATTTTGTTGTACAGCTGTATCTATATTTTGTTTGTATTTTGTGTATTTATACATTAGTGTATTTTTTATTTATGTCATTTGCACATTCCAGGCAGTTTTTACATTTATATTTATCAATCTCAGTCAGAATTGTGTATAGCTTTGTATATTTCTTGCATGGTATTTTTATTTTATTTATCAGTATTGCCTTATTTAACAGTATTATTCTGTAATCTGTACTTTATTAAGTGCCCTTTTATCAACATGGTGTTTGTTTTTTACATTGCTGCATGCATGGCTAGCCTGTTTGTAATTATTGTTGTATAATTTGTATATATGTTTTATCATTTGAACATTTCAGTATATAATGTGCGTGCTTGCGTAATTGAAATGTGGAGCTATTTTCACTGCTATGTTTTTTATCCATTACCTTAATTTTTATGCTCCTTTCGTTATGCTCAGTTTTTTTACCTGCATTTTAGCCTGTTGTATAATTATTATTTATGTACCTATATGTACCTTATTTAAATTGTATATAATTACCATTTCTTGTTTGTATTAAAATAATGTGTTTAACCATTGTGGTTAATAATGTGTTTGTTGTGCTGTGTCTCGAGTGTGTCTGCCGGTCGTCCACCGACGACGCGACGTCGCTACCCCGAATTTTTTGTTGTACGCGCTAACCTACACCTTTCGGGCCTTCCGAAATTGGCAAGTGTGCACTGTCAAGTCATATTAGTAGCTACAGAAGCATGTGTTGATAACTGATTAGAGTTGGTTCTCATGTGACTGGGATCACTGTAAATACTTGTTTGAATTTCATATGTGCCAGATATCATGCTTGTCTTTTCAGCACAGTCCAGTAACGGTATTTGTTTAGGTTGAATTTCATATGTGCCATATATCATGCACGTATTTTTAGCACAGTCCAGTAACTATGTGCCATATATCATGCACGTATTTTTAGCACAGTCCAGTAACTGCAGTTTTTGGCACAAATAAACCCCAACTGTCCTTCCTTAGCCTATAATCAAGTAAATTGGTATTTCGCAATAAATGCTAGCAATTAACAACTACAGTAACGTCGAAATCTACTGTCATAACTTCCAGCCGACATCAAGGAAACGTACGATATGTTGACGATTCGCTTGAGTGGGCATGTGAATATAGCCTAATTGAGTATTTCTTACCTTGAAGATACAAAACGGTCACAGCCAAAACGGCATATAGCACGTAATGGTGTTTCCCTTGAGTCATTATCCTTGGGCGTTCCTTTACCACCCTCAAATTCTGTCCGTAGGCCGATCGGACAACCCCAAAAGTAACACAGTCACAGGAGGTCCAAACGCTGCACAGCATACGTCCCAAGCCGAAGTCGTCTCAAGTGGTTACACTCCAAACAGCCCAAACTTTGGCTAACGCAGGAGTTTGTGGTGGTCTGTGCGCATGCGCTGTGGGTGGTACATACAGTTAAAAGACTAGTATCTTTAATGTTGCTGAAAGGGTTTTTATCTGATAGTTTTATTTATTTTATGTAAAGGATGTTTAGATGAAAATTTTGAATGGGTTGGTTGGGTGAATGGATACTGTCGCTGTCTTGGCACATGCACACATAGACAGTCCCCATACCCACACCATGTATTAGTTTACGCTGAGCACTCTATTTTAAAGGCAGTTTAGGTGAGGAGGTGTGGTGAAAGGGAGTTCCATGATAGCTTCTTGAAATGATTTGGGTTTTTTATGTTGGTAATTTTTGGTGGAATCATATTCCATATGCGAATGGCTCTGGGATAAAATGAAAAGAAGTAACACGGGGTCAGTACCTGTCGATAGTGTGATTTAATTAATTAGACTTAGTGTCATATCCAGAATTTGGTTTTGATTGTGAGAGTCGACGACGACAGTTGTCAGCTGTTTTCACGGGATACACATACAGAAACGTATACACTAATTTTAGGGTCGACGTACAGTGGCGAATTTATAGGCCATTGAATTTGTTTTTTCGGTAAGGTTTTTTTTGCCTTGAACTTGGCCACTGGAATTTCACCCGCACCCTTGGTACCGGTACTTGGTACTGTCAGCATTGCTGAAGTGCAAGTTGAACAAGGACACATCTGTACCGAGTTCGCTCCCTGTGAGCGCACACATGTCATTTGCACATTCCAGGCAGTTTTTACATTTATATTAAACAATCTCAGTCAGAATTGGTTATAGCTTTGTATATTTCTTGCATGGTATTTTTATTTTATTGATCAGTATTGCCTTATTTAATGGTATTACTCTGTAATATGTACTTTATTAAGTGCCCTTTTATCAACATTGTGTTTCATGCTGATCTGTGCTTGTTTTTTTACATTGCTGCATGCATGTCTAGCCTATTTGTAATTATTGTTGTACAATTTTTATACATTTTTATCATTTGAACGTTTCAGTATAGAATGTGCGTGTTTGCGTAATTGAAATATGGAGCTATTTTCACTGCTATGTTTTTTATCCATTACCCCGATTTTTTTTTGTACGCGCTAATCTACACCTTTCGGCCTTCCGAACTTGGCAAGTCTGCACTGTCTAGTCATATTAGCGGATACAGAAGCATGTGTTGATAACAGATTAGAGTTGGTGTGACTGGGATCACTGTAAATATTTGTTTAGGTTGAATTTCATATGTGCCATATATCATGTTTGTCTTTTCAGCACAGTCCAGTAACGGTATTTGTTTAGGTTGAATTTCATATGTGCCATATATCATGCTTGTCTTTTCAGCACAGTCCAGTAACTGCAGTACTTGGCATAAATATATATATATATATATATATATATATATATATATATATATATATATATATATATATATATATATATATATATATATATATATATATATATATATATATATATATATATATATATATATATATATATATATATATATATATATATATATATATATATATATATATATATATATGTATATATATATGTATATATATATATATATATATATGTATATATATATATATATATATATATATATATATGAATTACGATTTTCTTCAACCACAGCTATTTTGATTACTTACTCAACCTTACAAAGACAACTGGCGTTGTACGAACGAACATGTTATATCTAGGCCATAGCATAGGCACAGCAAAATTATGTCGACAATCAGTGACGTATCTAGGATATAGCAATGGGAGGCCTAAGGGAGCCAAACTTAGTCACCCATTAGCTTACCAAAAAAAAACAACCTTACCGAAAAAACAAATTCGATGGCCTATAAATTCGCCACTGTACGTCGACCCTAAAATTAGTGTGTACGTTTCTGTATGTGTATCCCGTGAAAACAGCTGATAACTGTCGTCGTCGACTCTCACAATCAAAATTAGATTCTGGATATGACACTAAGTCTGATTAATTAAACCACACTATCGACAGCTACTGACACAGTGTTACTCGACAGCCGTTGGAGTTGAATGCTCTAGGACTAGGTTGAATGCGTGGGTTTTAGACGTCAAATGGGCGGAGCTTCGCGGGGGAGTCACCAAATGACGTCATTATTGCGAAGTGCCGTTACGTTTGTCTAACCTTGTCACTCCTAATCGAAATATTAACCACATAATTCCTACACATACTACTGCGAAGACTGTGTTGATGCAAATCAGGCGAAGTTGTTTATAAATTCATATTGAAATTTATTACGAAATCTCGCATTTGTTGCGTTGGTCCACCAATAAACTTGGAGCCACACTGGAACGATAGGGGTGCTGATCTTTATTAGTTTGACCGAGGATTATGTGACCGATATTACTTGATGCGCGGAGACAACCGAGTAAACTTTCACGATCTTCTACAAAATTTTAAATAGCATTATTGAGATCACCCCCCCCGCCCCTCCAGGCTTACTAACCCGCTCTCGAACCCGTGGACAATCCGTAGCCCCCAGGTGTCGTGTAAATGCAATGGTCTTTTCATTTTATCCCCGAGCCATTCGCATATGGAATATGATTCCACAAAAAAATTACCAACATAAAAAACCCAAATCATTTCAAGAAGCTATCATGGAACTCCCTTTCACCACACCTCCTCACCTAAACTCTCTCTAAAACACAGTGCTCAGCGTAAACTTATCCATGGTGTGGGTATGGGGACTGTCTATATGTGCATGTGGCAAGACAGCGACAGTATCCATACACACAACCAACCCATTAACAATTTTCATCTAAACATCCTTTACATAAAATAAATAAAACTATCAATTAAAAACCCTTTCAGCAACATTAAAGATACTAGTCTTTTAGCTGTATGTACCACCCACAGCGCATGCGCACAGACCACCACAAACTCCTGCGTTAGCCCAAGTTTGGAGAGTAACCACTTAATAATAATAATATAATATTCTTTATTTATTCACCATCAAATCCGGGACTAGTGCCCCGTTCACGGGTGATTACAAATCGGCAAACTTTTAAGAGACATAAAGATGCTTTTAAGAGAAATAAATAAAACGTAAAATTAGGAAACAAAATGCTAATATGTATACATACGTATATATAAATAAACCTATGTATAGTAAAATTGCAGGTAAGTGCAATTATAAAGCAAACGATTTGCAAAAGTGCTGAACACCTGATCCTATTGGATAATAAATAATAAAAGCCTACATTATATTAAATAGGTTAAAAAGATACTAAAAAGGTAATTAAACCTAAGATAAATAAAACTATACATTAGTAAAACTGTATGCATGAATAATACCAAGGTTAAATGAGGTCTGATTAAATTAGTTTAAGAACAGAAATGTCTTCAATAGTTTTCCAAACTGCCTGGTGTTCTGGATCGCGCGTAGTTCCAGTGGCAGAGAGTTCCACAATGTCGGCCCAGCACAAGCAAACGCCCGGCGACCATAACGTTCTAGGTTTACGCGTGGAACATCAAGAAGTAAACCACCACCAGAGCGTAGGGTCCTGCGTGGCGAGTGACGATGTAGCAGTGACGCAAGATACACTGGCGTGCCTACATACAGTGCCGTGTGTACAACCATAAGTAATTTGTACTCGATATTTGTACTTAATACTTGAGACGACTTCGGCTTGGGACGTATGCTGTGCAGCGTTTGGACCTCCTGTGACTGTGTTACTTTTGGGGTTGTCCGATCGGCCTACGGACAGGATTTGAGGGTGGTGAAGGAACGCCCAAGGATAATGACTCAAGGGAAACACCATTACGTGCTATATGCCGTTTTGGCTGTGACCGTTTTGTATCTTCGAGGTAAGAAATACTCAATTAGGCTTTATTCACATGCCCACTCAAGCGAATCGTCAACAGATCACACGTTTCCTTGATGTCGACTGGAAGTTATGACAGTAGATTTCGACTTCACTGTAATTGTTAATTGCTAGCATTTATTGCGAAATACCAATTTACTTGATTATATGCTAAGGAAGGACAGTTGGGGGTTATTTGTGCCAAGAACTGCAGTTACTGGACTGTGCTAAAAAGACGTGCATGATATATGGCACATATGAAATTCAATCTAAACAAATACCGTTACTGGACTGTGCTGAAAAGACAAGCATGATATATGGCACATATGAAATTCAACCTAAACAAGTATTTACAGTGATACCAGTCAAATGAGAACCAACTCTAATCAGTTATCAACACATGCTTCTGTAGCTACTAATATGACTTGACAGTGCACACTTGACAATTTCGGAAGGCCCGAAAGGCATAGATTAGCGCGTACAACAAAAAATTCGGGGTAGCGACGTCGCGTCGTCGGTGGACGACCGGCAGACACACTCGAGACACAGCACAACAAACACATTATTAACCACAATGGTTAAACACATTATTTTAATACAAACAAGAAATGGTAATTATATACAATTTAAATAAGGTACATATAGGTACATAAATAATAATTATACAACAGGCTAAAATGCAGGTAAAAAAAACTGAGCATAACGAAAGGAGCATAAAAATTAAGGTAATGGATAAAAAAACACATAGCAGTGAAAATAGCTCCATATTTCAATTACGCAAACACGCACATTCTATACTGAAATGTTCAAATGATAAAAAATATATAAAAATTATACAACAATAATTACAAAAAGGCTAGCCATGCATGCAGCAATGTAAAAAACAAACACCATGTTGATAAAAGGGCACTTAATAAAGTACAGATTACAGAATAATACTGTTAAATAAGGCAAAACTGATAAATAAAATAAAAATACCATGCAAGAAATATACAAAGGTATACACAATTCTGACTGAGATTGATAAATATAAATGTAAAAACTGCCTGGAATGTGCAAATGACATAAATAAAAAATACACTAATGTATAAATACACAAAATACAAACAAAATATAGATACAGCTGTACAACAAAATGCTCTAAATAAAATTCACACTCGCTCCTGTGGCTGTGCCGATATAGTGTGCAAGTCGTATTACGTGCACGCGACACGCGCCAGCCGCAGTGTGCGCTCACAGGGAGCGAACTCAGTACAGATAGTGTCCTCGTTCAACTTGCACTTCAGCAGTGCTGACAGTACCAAGTACCGGTACCAAGGGTGCGGGTGAAATTCCAGTGGCCAAGTTCAAGGCAAAAGAAATTCGTAGCCGTAGTCGTAGCCGTAGCCGCCAATCCGCCATTACTGTATTCCTCGTTACTCCATATGTGGTGTATAACACTAACAGTCAACCATTTTTTATAACGACTACTAAGTAATAATGTACATTCAGTAATCATAATAAATTGCCTAAATGGACAGACGCAATGGAAACGTACCGATTGCACGAACGGCAAAATGCATGGTTCGTCGATCGCGAACTTTTCCCGACCCACGGAAAATCGGCCTCGAAGGCAACCTTGTATGCGTCGGCATACTTCGCCTTCTTAGGCGGTGCCCGCGGCTTAACCGCCGAGGCACGCTTCATCGTGTCATAGAGAAACTAGCGACCATTGATTAAAAATTGTAGATAGAAATAACTCAAGCGAAAGAAAAAATTAAACTGTTCTGGCGGGGAGTTATACTCGCTATAATTATATAGCAGAGATAACGATGGCACGTAGATGCAATATCATTGGTCGTCGGAATCGAGGCTGACGGAAAGTCGAGAGTTTTTCACTCAACGGAACCGATTTTACCGATAAAATGAGGAAAAAAACATTTTCCCACCAAATCGCAAAAACCGGTAGAAATGTTCTACCGACCGGTAGAAGAGGTGAAAAATCGGTAGTCTACCGGGAAAACCGGTAGACTTGGCAAGTCTGGTGGACAGAGATGTTCTGTGGGATAAGTGGTGACTGGTGACTTGTTAGTACAGTTTAGATTAGATGATTAAGGAAACAACATTTATTTTATCTGTGGACGGTAATGGTAAACTGCATTGCAATCTATCTCACTTCCACAGTTCGCAAGGTCACAGAAATTCTTACATTTTGGGAACAATTTCCTAGGCCAGGGGTCGGCAACCTGCGGCCCGCAGAGCTATTTCATGCGACCCGCGGACTGATAGCGAGATTATGCATGACGCGGCCCGCGCCCGCAATATTGATATATAAAATAAAAAATAGTACGTCTTGTCTAGACTAAATTCTAGACGAGACGTCTAGGCGAGACATATCACATAATGCAACTCTATAATACCATTTCCACGTGATGAACATATCAAACATTTCTCACTTCCTTTAAACTTTAATTAATTCACTTTTGCCAACATGCAGACATGAATGTTCTATCTTTGTTGTGTTTGAGTGATAATGTGTTGTTTTGAATAACACTCGTAATCACTCGTTAAATCACTGGCAGTTCCAGCACCTTCCGTCCGAGAGGAATGTGCAATATTAACAATTCCTGCATTAAACCGAAGTGCCATGGCTAAGTTAGGTTGCCATGCTGTGCCACGTGTACGAGCTGAGACATGAGACTAGGTTGGGTTGCCATGCTGTGCCACGTGTACGAGCTGAGACATGAGACTAGGTTTGGCTGCCATGCTGTGCCACGTGTACGAGCTGAGACATGATACTAGGTTGGGTTGCCATGCTGTGCCACGTGTACGAGCTGAGACATGAGACTAGGTTGGGTTGCCATGCTGTGCCACGTGTACGAGCTGAAACATGAGACTAGGTTGGGGTGCCATGCTGTGCCACGTGTACGAGCTGAGACATGAGACTAGGTTGGGGTGCCATTAGTGTAATTGTTAATTGCTAGCATTTATTGCGAAATACCAATTTACTTGATTATAGACTAACCTTTATTGATGCTATGATATTGAACTGATGGATTTCGGTTGATAATCATAATACTGACTGCAGATAATAAATATTATGGTAACTATTATTGAAGTAGTGCACCAGTAGTCCCCTAGAATATATAATATTAGGTGTGGCGGACTTTGATATGGAGCCATTGAATGATGCATCAATCACAATTAGAGTGCAATGTGGTGCTACAATGTGGTGCTTTTTCAAAAGCACCACAAAAGTTGAAATATGATGTGTCACAATTACTCACAAAAGCTTTTTGATATTGTCACTTCAGCATATTGTACAATTAATATATAATACTTTACAAATACTTGACAAAACAACTTGCACAGGAAAGCTGGGGGTTATTTGTGCCAAGAACTGCAGTTACTGGACTGTGCTGAAAAGACAAGCATGATATATGGCACATATGAAATTCAACCTAAACAAATACCGTTAATGGACTGTGCTGAAAAGACAAGCATGATATCTGGCACATATGAAATTCAACCTAAACAAATATTTACAGTGATCCCAATCACACCAACTCTAACCTGTTATCAACACATGCTTCTCTAGCCACTAATATGACTTGAGTGAAAAATCTCGACTTCCGTCAGCCTCGATTCCGGCGAACAATGATATCGCAGCTACGTGCCATCGTGATCTCTCCTATGTAATTATAGCGACTATAACTCCCCGCCAGAACAGTTTAAATTTTTCTTTCGCTTGAGTTATTTCTATCTGCTATTTTTAATCATTGATCGCGAGTTTCTCTATGACACAATGAAGCGTGCCTCGGCGGTTAAGCCGCGGGCACCGCCTAAGAAGGCGAAGTATGCCGACGCATACAAGATTGCCTTCGAGGTCGATTTTCCGTGGGTCGGGAAAAGTTCGCGATCGACGAACCATGCATTTTGCCGTTCGTGCAATCGGCACGTTTCCATTGCGTCTGTCCATTTAGGCAATTTATTATGATTACTGAATGTACATTATTACTTAGTAGTCGTTATAAAAAATGGTTGACTGTTAGTGTTATACACCGCATATGGAGTAACGAGGAATACAGTAATGGCGGATTGGCTGCTATGCCTACGACTACGGCTACGAATTTCTTTTGCCTTGAACTTGGCCACTGGAATTTCACCCGTACCCTTGGTACCGGCACTTGGTACTGCCAGCATTGCTGAAGTGCAAGTTCAAGGACATTATCTGTACCGAGTTCGCTCCGTGTGAGCGCACACATGTCATTTGCACATTCCAGGCAGTTTTTATATTTATATTAAACAATCTCAGTCAGAATTGGTTATAGCTTTGCATATTTCTTGCATGGTATTTTTATTTTATTGATTATTGATCAGTATTGCCTTATTTCATTGTATTATTCTGTAATATGTACTTTATTAAGTGCCCTTTTATCAACATTGTGTTTTATGCTGATCTGTGCTTGTTTTTTTTATATTGCTGCATGCATGTCTAGCCTGTTTGTAATTATTGTTGTATAATTTGTATAAATTTTTTTCATTTGAACATTTCAGTATAGAATGTGCGTGTTTGCGTAATTGAAATATGGAGCTATTTTCATTGCTATGTTTTTTATCCATTACTTTAATTTTTATGCTCCTTTCGATATGCTCAGTATTTTTACCTGCATTTTAGCCTGCTGTATAATTGTTATTTATGTATCTATATGTACCTTATTTACATTGTATATAATTACCATTTCTTGTTTGTATTAAAATAATGTGTTTAACCAGTGTGTTTGTTGTGCTGTGTCTCGAGTGTGTCTGCCGGTCGTTGACCGACGACGCGACGTCCCTATCCCGAATTTTTTGTCGTACGCGCTAATCTACCCCTTTCGGGTGTTCCGAACTTGGCAAGTCTGCACTGTCAAGTCATATTAGTGGCTACAGAAGCACGTGTTGATAACAGGTTAGAGTTGGTTCTCATGTGACTGGGATCACTGTAAATATTTGTTTAGGCTGAATTTCATATGTGCCATATATCATGCTTGTCTTTTCAGCACAGTCCAGTAACTGCAGTTCTTGGCACAAATAACCCTCAACTTTCCTGTGCAAATTGTTTTGTAAAGTATTATATATTAATTGTACAATATGCTGAAGTGACAATATCAAAAAGCTTTGGTGAATAATTGTGACACGCTATATTTAAACTTTTGTGGTGCTTTTAAAAAAGCACCACATTGTAGCACCACATTGCACTCTAATAGTGATTGATGCATCATTCAATGGCTCCATATCAAAGTCCGCCACACCTAATATTATATATTCTAGGGGACTACTGGTGCATTACTTCAATAATAGTTACCATAATATTTATTAGCTGCAGTCAGTATTATGATTATCAACCTAAATCCATCAGTTAAATATCATAGCATCAATAAAGGTTAGCCTATAATAAAGTAAATTGGTATTTCGCAATAAATGCTAGCAATTAACAATTACAGTAACGTCGAAATCTACTGTCATAACTTCCAGCCGACATCAAGGAAACGTACGATCTGTTGACGATTCGCTTGAGTGGGCATGTGAATAGAGCCTTATTGAGTATTCCTTACCTTGAAGATACAAAACGGTCACAGCCAAAACGGCATATAGCACGTAATGGTGTTTCCCTTGAGTCATTATCCTTGGGCGTTCCTTTACCACCCTCAAATCCTATCCGTAGGCCGATCGGATAACCCCAAAAGTAACACAGTCACGGAGGTCCAAACGCGGCACAGCATACGTCCCAAGCCGAAGTCGTCTCAAATCTCAAGTGGTTACACTCCAAACAGCCCAAACTTTGGCTAACGCAGGAGTTTGTGGTGGTCTGTGCGCATGCGCTGTGGATGGTACATACAGCCTAAAGACTAGTATCTTTAATGTTGCTGAAAGAGTTTTATCTGATAGTTTTATTTATTTTATATATAGGATGTTTAGATGAAAATTTTGAATGGGTTTGTTGTGTGTATGGATACTGTCGCTGTCTTGCCACATACACATAGACAGTCTCCATACCCACACCATGGATTAGTTTACGCTGAGCACTGTGTTTTAGAGACAGTTTATGTGAGGAGGTGTGGTGAAAGGGAGTTCCATGATAGCTTCTTGAAATGATTTGGGTTTTTTTATGTTGGTATTTTTTGGTGTAATCATATTCCATATGCGAATGGCTCGGGGATACAATAAAAAGACCATTGCATTTATACGACACCTTGGGGCTACGGATTGTACACGGGTTCGAGAGCGTGTTAGTAAGCCTGGAGGGGGGTGATCTAAATAATGTTATTTAGAATTTTGTAGAAGATCGTGAACGTTTACATGCTTGTAAAATCGGTTACAGAATCCTCGGTCAAACTAATCAAGATCAGCACCCCTATCGTTCCAGTGTGGCTCCAAGTTTATTGGTGGACCAACGCAACAAATGCGAGATTTCGTAATAATTTTCACTATGAATTTATAAACAACTTCGCCTGATTTGCATCAACACACTCTTCGCAGTAGTATTTGTAGGAATTATGTGTTTAATATTTCGATTAGGAGTGACAAGGTTAGACAAACGTAACGGCGCTTCGTCCCAAGTCGCTTATGTCACTAGTCGCTTGTGACACACACACACGCACGCACGTACGCACGCACGCACGCACGCACGCACGCACACACACACACACGTACTATTTCTTTGCCATAGGAATGTATACTCATCCATTGTGGAGATGAACCTGAGGAATATCAACCGGTCGGACACCGGTCAGTTTTACTGTCAGACCACGCTCTCTACTGGCAAAGTGAGGCGCTCCCAAGTCCAGATCATCATAAGAAGTAAACAAATACTATACTGTGTAGTGTTGTTAGATCATAGTACAGTGGAGTGAGTATATAAGACGGGGGAGAGAATTTCTATATGTTAAGCGATTCTTGCATTGGTTCGTTTCATGCTTGTTTGTTGGGCTTGCTTGTGCGTGAAGAACAGGCACATCAATGCTTTCGGCATCATTATGTGAATATGATATCATAAATATGTGTTTTGTATATTTGACATAATTACCTCTCAAGAAACTTGTTTGATGTTTCTTCCAAATATGTCGGCCATTTTACATGACCTTCATCAGCAGACTGACTTCGGTGTGGGCAAGGTCATATGACAAGCTGAAGAATGACTGCTGGGAGATCCAGGCCGACATCTTGGTTCAGGGCAGGTTTCGTTCGATGGACATTAATTGCGTCCGTGAAAATCTTCCTAAGCCAGTTCTCATGATCTAATATCCACACATATAACGTTGAAAGGATTCTCCTCAATTCAGTTGTTTTGCACTGAAGGAGCTGTGGACGTTGTATGAACGACAAGACTGGACGATAAGCACATCAGAATATCTACGGCAGTGCTCGAACCTAGCGGACCACGTGGAGGAATAAACTGAAAGGGTGTACATGTCTATTGCATGTTATTAGCTACCTAACCTAACCTGACCAGACCTAACCTGAACTACATAAACTACCCACAGCGTTCAATATAGGTTAGCTTTGTATTAGTATGGGATTCTTAGTTATATTCAGGTTTTAAATTACGTTAGTATGTTATATTAGTATGTATTAAGGTTTTAATTTTTTAATAAATGAATAAATAATTAAAATAATAAACTAGTATAATAGTAGAAAATTAAGAATGATGTTAATAATAAATACTATGATATGAGTGGTATATAGAACTAAACATTAAAAGCAAGTTTGAAATAGTGAGTCTTAAGACGCGCTTTAAACATGTCCATGCAGCCGGTCAGACGCATGTCTTCCGATAGAGAGTTCCAGAGAGTTGGCCCAGCACGAGAGAATGAACGGCAGTAGTAGGTGACTAGTTTTCTATCCTAAATTCCGGGCCCCATGTGTCTGAACCGCTTCCGATTGCGGGTGCAGCACACAAGAGCGTCACCTGGTGGCTGTGGAGCGCCCCATAGAGACTATAGCGAACCGTAGTTGTGACCCTAACCCCGTGTCGACGGTGAACCCTGACCCTAAAAATAGACATTGGGAAAAACCCACATATCGCTGACGTGGCGTTTAATTTTAATTTCAATTTCAAATTTTATTTTTAATTTTAATTTCAAATTACAATTTTTATTTTAAAATCAATCAATGAAAACCCACATATCGCTGACGTGGCGGTTAGTAGGGAAAACCCACTTTAAGAATAAACAAATGAATTTCATTCATAAATATCGTGCATGATTAATGAGGTAAGGAGGATGAATGGCTCTTGGGTCTATCTGGAGGGAGTAGGGTATATGCTCGCGTTTCGCGGAATGCAGCGGGCTACATACCATGTAGGGAAAGCGATCGTGTTGTATCCCGTAATATCACACCGCTCTGTCGCGTTTCCGAAAGGACGCATTAAGGCGGTACTAACAGCTGACTAGTGGATTTTTGTACTCGGGAAATGCGCGTTTTAAATGTAATCATATTAGCACTGTAGTTAAAGCGTTGGTTCGCCCACTGGATGTATGCGAGTGTGAACAAGTTGAAAGATAAACCCGTCGTTTGCGCTTAAAATGCTGTGCAGTAATTTTTTCTATGCCAGCTATGATGAAATTCTGATTTCATTATTATTCTTTTTGTCGTGTCTCTAAGAAGAGTAGACCACGTGACGTCTTGTCTGGCTAATAAAGACAGCGGGTATGCATCAACGAGTTGAACTGTATGCGTACATCTAACAAATTTAGGGCATTGGTTAATACATCTTTTTCTTGTAATGGCGCGCGCCCCTGCGCCCCTGGCGCCCCATCTCATTACTCTATGGTGGGGGTGGTGAGGTGTGGGAACCAGAAGGTAATGGGTACACTCGACTTACTACTACTCTATGGAGCGTGTCTATATGTAGTGGGGTGTCATTAGCGAGAATACAACACCAAGCGTGCGTTTGGTGGTCAGATGGCTATACTCGTTTCATTACTCTATGGTGTGGGTGGTGAGGTGTGGAAACCAGAACGTAATTGGTACATTCGACTCACTACTACTCTATGTATCGAGATATGTATAAGAAATTCTAACTGCCATAGGTCTCTGTCTCTATGGAGGTATGTGTCAGATACGCTGGCTGCCACAGGTATCTGCCTCTATGGAAGTATGTGTCAGACCACAGGTCTCTGTCTCTGTGGAGGTATGTGTTAGACATGCTGGCTGCCACAGGTCTCTGGCTCTATGGAGGTATGTGTTAGACCACAGGTCTCTGTCTCTGTGGAGGTATGTGTTAGACATGCTGGCTGCCACAGGTCTCTGGCTCTATGGAGGTATGTGTACTACTATACAGAGTGGGGTGGTGTCATATATGTTCAGGTATATAGACAGAAGGTGAAGGCCGTGCGTGCGTGGGGGTGGTCAGATGGTTATACTCGTCTCATTACTCTATGGTGGGGGTGGTGAGTTGTGGTAACCAGAAGGTAATGGGTACACTCGATTCATTACTACTCTATGGACCGTGTCTATCTGTAGAGGGGTGTCACTAGCGAGAATACAACACCTTCTTCAAGTTGCGTGTGACAGTATATGAGAAGGTGAGATAGAGCAAGGCAGGCTAGAGACAGTGTCATAAAGTACAGAAATATATGCTGAGATGCTGAGAAAAAGCAAGGCAGGCTGGAGACAGTGTCATAAAATAAATAAATATATGCTGAGATGGTGAGAAACAGCAAAGCAGGATGGAGATATTGTCATAAAATAAATAAATGTATGCTGAGATGGTGTCATTTTGTTAGTTTGTTCGCCAGAAGTTGTATGAAGTTTTGTGAAGATGTGCGAAGTTGTGGGAAGTTGTCTGAAGTTGTGTGAAGTTGTGCGAAGTTGTGTGATTTTATATTCTAGCTATGTACTGAGGGTGTAGTGACAATGTATTCCAGTTATGTTCTGAGGGTGCAGCGACCAAGTATTCGAGTTGGGTCCTGGGTGAGCAGTAACTGTGCATTCTAATCGTGAACTGGAGTTGTAGTGACAATGCATTATAGCTATGTACTGGAGATACTGTGAATATTTTGTGTTTTAGCTGTGTACAGAGTGTGTAGTGACTATATATTATAGATGTGTACTGAGGGTGCACTGACCATGTATTCTAGCAGTAACTGTGTATTCTAATTGTGTACTGGAGTTGTAGTGACTATATCTTACAGCTGTGTGCTGGAGATACAGTAGCGACCATGTATTCGAGTTGTGTCCTGGGTGAGCAGTAACTGTGCATTCTAATCGTGTACTGGAATTGTAGTGACAATGCATTATAGCTATGTACTGGAGATACTGTGAATATTTTGTGTTTTAGCTGTGTACAGAGTGTGTAGTGAGGGTGCACTGACCATGTATTCTAGCAGTAACTGTGTATTCTAATTGTGTACTGGAGTTGTAGTGACTATATCTTACAGCTGTATGCTGGAGATACAGTAGCGACCATGTATTCGAGCTGTGTCCTGGGTGAGCAGTAACTGTGTATTCTAATCGTGTACTGGAGTTGTAGTGACAATGCATTTTAGCTATGTACTGGAGACACTGTGAATATTTTGTATTTTAGCTGTGTACAGAGTGTGTAGTGACTATATATTCTAAATGTGTACGAGCAGTAACTGTGTATTCTAATCGTGTACTGGAGTTGTAGTGACAATGCATTATAGCTATGTACTGGAGATACTGTGACTATTTTGTATTTTAGCTGTGTACAGAGTGTGTAGTGACTATATATTCCAGATGTGTACTGAGGGTGCACTGGCCATGTATTCTAGCAGTAACTGTGTATTCTAATTGTGTACTGGAGTTGTAGTGACTATATCTCACAGCTGTGTGCTGGAGATGCAGACTGTACATTTATTTACTTTATGACACTGTCTCGAAGCTGTCTTGCTGTTTCTCATCGTCTCATTATACATTTATGTGCAGGAGCTAGGATGTGGTTGGAGGTAGGAGAGACAGATGGCATTATGGTGGACTCAATCATCAAGAGCTACAATGTGGCGGAGGCAGTGTTTAAGAAGCCAGGATGTGGCTGGAGGTAGGGGAGACAGAGGACTGTGTGGTGGAGGCAGTGTGTAAGGAGCCAGGATGTGGTTGGAGGTAGGAGAGATAGAAGATTGTATGGCGGGGGCAAGGTGATGTAGGTAGGAGAGACAGAGGACAGTATGGTGGACGCAATGTATCAGGAGCCAGGATGTGGTTGGAGGTATTAGAGACAGATGACTGTATGGTGGGGCAATGTATCAGGATGTGGCTGGAGTTAGGAGAGACAGAGGACTGTATGGCAGAGGCAGTGTATAAGTAGCCAGGATGTGGCTGGAGGTAGGAGAGACGGGGGACTGTATGGCGGAGGCAATGTATCAGGCGCCAGGATGTGGCTGTAGGTAGAAGAGACAGACGACAGTTTGGTAGACGCAATTTATCAGGAGCCAGGATGTGGCTGGAGGTAGGAGAGATAGAGGCCTGTATGATGGACGCAATGTATCATGAGCCAGGATGTGGCTGGAGGTAGGAGCAACAGAGGACAGTATGGTGGAGGCAAAGTGTAAGGAGCCAGGATGTGGCTGAAGGTAGGAAAGACAGAGGCCTGTATGATGGACGCAATGTATCAGGAGCCAGGATGTGGCTGGAGGTAGGAAAGACAGAGGACTGTATGATGGACGCAATGTATCAGGAGCCAGGGTGTGGCTGGAGGTAGGAAAGACAGAGGACTGTATGATGGACGCAATGTATCAGGAGCCAGGGTGTGGCTGGAGGTAGGAAAGACAGAGGACTGTATGATGGACGCAATGTATCAGGAGCCAGGGTGTGGCTGGAGGTAGGAAAGACAGAGGACTGTATGATGGACGCAATGTATCAGGAGCCAGGATGTGGCTGGAGGTAGGAGAGACAGAGGACAGTATGGTGGACGCAATGTATCAGGAGCCAGGATGTGGCTGGAGGTAGGAGAGACAGAGGACAGTATGGTGGACGCAATGTATCAGGAGCCAGGATGTGGCTGGAGGTAGGAGAGACAGAGGACTGTATGATGGACGCAATGTATCAGGAGCCAGGATGTGGCTGGAGGTAGGAAAGACAGAGGACTGTATGATGGACGCAATGTATCAGGAGCCAGGATGTGGCTGGAGGTAGGAAAGACAGAGGACTGTATGATGGACGCAATGTATCAGGAGCCAGGGTGTGGCTGGAGGTAGGAAAGACAGAGGACTGTATGATGGACGCAATGTATCAGGAGCCAGGGTGTGGCTGGAGATAGGAAAGACAGAGGCGTGTATGATGGATGCAATGTATCAGGAGCCAGGATGTGGCTGGAGGTAGGAAAGACAGAGGCCTGTATGATGGACGCAATGTATCAGGAGCCAGGATGTGGCTGGAGGTAGGAGCAACAGAGGACAATATGGTGGAGGCAGTGTGTAAGGAGCCAGGGTGTGGCTGGAAGTAAGAAAGCCAGAGGCCTGTATGATGGACGCAATGTATCAGGAGCCAGGATGTGGCTGGAGGTAGGAAAGACAGAGGACTGTATGATGGACGGAATCTATCAGGAGCCAGGATGTGGCTCGAGGTAGGCGAGACAGAGGACTGTATGAACGACGCAATGTATCAGGAGCCAGGATGTGGCTGGGGGTAGGAGAGACAGAGGACTGTATGGTGCGGGCAGTGTGTAAGGAGCAGGGATGTGGCTGGAGGTAGGAAAGACAGTGGACTGTATGGTGGAGGCAGTGTGTAAGTAGCCAGGATGTGGCTAGAGGTAGGAGAGACAGAGGACAGTATGGTGGAGGCAGTGTGTAAGGAGCCAGGATGTGGTTGGAGGTAGGAGAGACAGAAGACTCAATGGCGGGGGCAATGTATCAGGAGCAATGGTGTGGCTGTATGTAGGAGAGAGGATAGTATGTTGGACACAATATATCGGGAGCCAGGATGTGGATGGAGGTAGGAGAGACACAGGACTCTATGGTGGAGGCAATGTGTAATGCGCCAGAATGTGGCTGGAGGTAGACAGAGGACTGTATGGCGGATGCAGTGTGTACGGAGCGGGGATGTGACTGGAGGTAGGAGAGACAGAGGACTGCATGGCGGAGGCAGTGTGTAAGTAGCCAGGATGTGGCTGGAGCTAGAAGAGACGGAGGACTGTATGATGGACGCAATGTATCAGGTGCCAGGATGTGGCATATTTTATTAAAACAGAGTGTCACTGCACACTGTGCGGAATTCCAGATAGGTTTAATGTTGGCAATAGTTTCCCTCGCCTGGTCAATCAGAATACAAGGGGTCTGTGAGTAACACGATCCGTATGAAACTAAAGTCCAGTTCTTTTTATAGCTAGGTGAAGGAACAAACACACTACACTACATATGTGTGCTTTATTGAAACAACAGTGTTATATAAGCAAGCATCATGCGTGTGTGTGTGTGTGTTGTGTGTGTGTGTGTGTGTGTGTTTGCGTGTGCGTGTGCGTGTGCGTTTGCGTTTGCGTTTGCGTGTGCGTCTAAAGCGATGCCTGCTGCCGGACTTCAACGCCACCGTAGTACGAACAATGACATTTTTGTTCCTTGACCTATTCTACTATTTTATATTTTCGTTATATGTCAATATTTTTAAATAATGTACCCATATTTAATTATATTACAATGCTTTACTATGATATCCTAATTTAAAATTAAAATTAAAATTAAACGCCAGGTCAGCTATATGTGGGTTTTTTCCAATGTCTATTTTTAGGGTCAGGGTTCACCGTCGACACGGGGTTAGGGTCACAACTATGGTTCGTTATAGTCGCTAGGGGGCGCTCCACAGCCACCAGGGGACGCTCTGGTGTGCTGCGCGCGCAACCGGAAGTGGTTCAGACACATGGAGCCCGGAATTTAGGATTGAAAACTAGTCACCTACTACTAACAGCGGCCGTAAGTCAGTCTGAGATGAGGCCACCTCTACAGCACAGCTGGCAAAGCTCAGCATTGATGATGTTGATTCACATTTGCCGCACTCCCAAATTGACCATGGATTCTGCGCAGCGAAGAAGCTGAAGGAGTTGGCAGCTGTCACATCTGTAAAGCAGAAGCTCAGTGAAAGAGAGAGAATGGCATTTAGAATGGAGTGCAAGAAATGGCTTGTCTGTGCCACACAGAAACTCCTAGAGAAATGCCTAATCACATACTCTTGTATCGTGTCAGCGAACAGAGCGATGTCATCGGCATAATCCAGGTCAGAGAGATGTGAGGCAGGATGTCTGGAGCTTCTGCGTCTGGTTAAGGTTAGTCCTTCTCTGTCATCAATCGCAGTTCTTAATGCGTAGTCCAAGACTATAATGAATAGGTATGGGGAAAGTGGGTCTCCTTGGAGAACTCCTGTATTAATGTTGAAATTAGTAGTTTCCCCTTCGGGAGTCAATACAACTGCAGATGTGTTTACATAAATTATCTGTATGGCTTTTACTATCTTCTCTGGGATGCCATACGCATGGAGAATCTGGAATAGTGTGTTGGACTCATAGATCGGATCAACTGGATGGTTGGATGTTCTCGTATTATCTGAAGAGAGCAGTTGTTTGAAGTAAGTTTTCCAAGCATCCAAACGATCTTCCCCTTGTATGAAGATGGTTTTGATTTCTTTCCTGAAAGTTGTTTTACTAACTTCCAGGCATTATGTAGAGCATTAGTCGACTCGCAACTGTCAAATGCTCTGAGAATGTCATGGTAGTGCTTTCCCTGTGTTTCATCATAAGTGTTGCGCAGTGTAGTTTGCGCTGTGAATACTGTCTCGGGTTGTGCACTAATTACAACCTTACTTGCTGCATTTACTTCATTCATATGGCGAACACTAGTCTTGAAAGCTACTCGAAGTGGTAGGATGGCCGAGCCTGCTTTGTTGCATATGTCAACATAGTCCTTATACGAATTGGTTTGGGTTCTTTCCAACGCCTCCCAGTCAGATTATTTGGTTTTCAATACGAGAGGCAACATCTTCATTCGTTGTGATTGCATCCCAGTTAAGTCTGGGTTTGGATTAATGTTTCTTTGCTGAGCCTTAAGTTTGCACATACAATCCTGTGATCAGAAGCAGTATAGTCAGAAAAGGAGTTTGCTTGTGAATCCATGATGCTGTTTCTCCATCTTTTCCGGCACAGAATGAAATTTATTTGAGATTTGAATTTATTCGGTGCTCGCAAAGTCCAGAGTCTTGATTTTGGTTTACAAAAAAGAGTATTGGTCATCAGAAGGTTGAGCTCATGTATCAAGAAGAAGCTGACCAGTTCTGTTAGTGTTGCTGTGGTATGAAAAACCATTTGAGACATGAGCATTAAAATCACCTCCGATCACAAGACAGGCATGTGGAGGGATGTGTAATACTGTCTGGTTAAGGCTTTCGTAGAACTCGACAACGTCTTTTTCATCACTGACATTTGTCGGAGAATAGCATGATATAACATGAGTCTTAGGGTTCCCTTTAAACAGGGCGTGTATGACACGGTCTGTTTTCTTGGTGATTGACACAAGGTTCTGGAGCAGTGCACATGTCACTACTACACCAACGCCCCCAACCGCTGCACCTTGTCGATTACGTGTCGCGGAGGCTGTGAACCTCGTGGATCTGCCTATCCTGGTAGCTTTGGGTCTTCTTGTATGTGAACGTGTCTGTGTTCTTGAATACAAGTCACTGATATGTCAAAATCGTTCATGTGTTAGTCGAGTTCTTCCTTGGCACTAGTGGAAGATAAGCTCCGACTATTTAGCTGCCCAAAGAGGATGTTTTTCTTAGGGCGGCAAAGTCCTTTTGTTGTTCTCGCATCAGATGTTATCCGTCCTTGCGGCTTTGGGATGTCATCTTCATACAGGTTGGTATACCCTCGAGAAGTACGAAGTGTTATTGAAGTGAACCATGGCGTTGTTGCTTGAACTCGTCATGTTTTCATCTAGCTGTTACTACAGTGCGTCACTACTGCTACTGCGGGTGTTTTTCATTCCGAGACACCATCTCGTAAACAGGATGCCAACCTAGGCTGATGAGGACCCATCTCCCTTGAGTGACTACACTTCGTCTGACTCCTACCCCTTTACCTGTCTGACTTGGTTGAACCTACCAGGGACTTATGTCCCCGCCAGTATAGCTCTCCAGGTTACGGGAGTACACAAGCCCCCCACTGCGACAAAGTGGTAGTCATGGGGAAGAAAACAACATTATGTACCAGTTTTGAGATTTCTTTGCCTTTTGGTTTTGATGCACCTCAGAGCTTGGGTTTCCAAAGGTTTTGGCACGATAGAAGTTTCCATGTTGCATTATAGTAAACTTAACTTCTCTACATACAGCATTTGATACAGTTCCACATAAACAAATAATCCATAAACTAAAATAATATGGTATCACCAGTTCCATAGCAACACAGACAGAAAGTTTCCTCACAGGAAGGTGTCAAATTTGTCATCAATGGGTCGACATCTTCACCAACCATTGTTACTTTTTTATTTTTTTTTATCTTTTATTTTTTTATTTATTTGTTTTTACTTTTGCTATCTATTATATTACTCTTGTTTGTTTTTAACTGTTTTTAGTATTACGATTGTGATATGTAATGTTTAGTTCCGTGTGTTATTGGGTGCATGCGTGTATGTTTGTGCTGATGCCACAACACTACGAATACCTTGTAATTGCTACTTGGTAATAAAACGTATCTTATCTTATCTATCTTACTTCTAGGGTACCTCAGGGAACCATCCTAGGGCCAAGCCTTTTCCTTTACATAGACAATCTACCAGACAACCTCTCTACACTTGTCAAAACAGTTGAGGACCCTTCTCTCCTACAAAATGACCTATTAAAACTCTACAAAAAACACAAAGACAAGCTGCTGATTTTGCAAAAATAATTATTCTAGAGAGCCAGAAACAATAAAAGAATCCTTTCAGACATGGGCACAGATTATAAGACTGTATATCATATAAAATGCAGCACAAACATATAGATATCCAACTAGACAAATAAATCAAACAAGACACTGAGTGTTCACGTAAACACAATACTCAATTTCTTCAAATTAGACATTTGGAAAGAGTTTTTTCCAGTCTACCGTTAAAGTTAGAAATTCTGTACCTGAAGAACTATCTCATGTAATTCTTTAGATTCATTCCAAACAAGTATCATTCAACATCTAAGAGACTAGCCGATCAGCTAGCCACCAAGCGCACTGGCATGATGTCTCCTTAAGGTTACTTGCCAGTACAAACACATATACAGATTTATCAGATTGCATGTGGAGCACAGTGGCACAACAGTAAGAGTGCTGGACGGTCAGTTGAGATGACCAGGGTTGAGTCCATATGCTGCTGTTTAGAAACTTGGGCAACCCCATTCACCCCACTTTGTCTGTGTCTTTTGGAAGAGACACTAAAAGCCGTTGGTTCCTTCTATCTGGTGTTTATGACAGGGGAAGTAAAAGATCCCACACAGGGGGTAAACATGTAACAAACTCTAACATTGCACCAATTGTATGTAGGGTGGTCACTGAATTAGCTGCTACGAAACTAGCTCAGATAATGGAGCAAAAGGCCACGAGCACATCTAGGCGGATACCAGAGCTATATAAGATGCATCGTTATTGTTATCATTACTAGCGAAAATACCCCAACCTCTGTACGGTTTGACTTGGTAGTTCATTAGTGACTGTCAAGATATCAATATTAAAAACGACATCATAAAATATCCATCTACGCCTTGGTACTTGGTGCTGCCAGTCAGTATATTTCTAAATTGCAATGTAATACCGGCAGTTATAATAACATCTAGCAACATCTTACCTTTGCATTACGTAACCTGGGACAATCGAAGAAGAGATGTTGTCAAAGAGTATACGTAATTGTTCATATAGCATTGCAGACAGTTGTAGGTAATAACTACAAAGGGTAATTCAGTTGTTCGTAAAAAGGATAATAAATTTCGAAAATTTAAATGTGTCATGACCCAACCGTGACCATCCACTTTTGTGCCTGATATGCAAAGTGTCTAGAAGGAGTTTAACATAAAGTCTAGAATTTAACATAACATATACATACATACATACATACATACATACATACATTCATACATACATACATACATACACTTGCTGGATTATAGTAAGATTATGTGTTTGTTGTGTGAACTTCCAGATGGTTCTGAGAGTGGCCTAAAATCCCCCTCTTGTGCAGTGGAGAGCCCCACGGAGGTACTGAAGCAGGACTACAGAGAGTACCAGTGCCACACCTGGCATCTGGAGCCAACCATCAGGTGAATAGAACCAACTATGCAGTTCTGAGAGCATGTATCATGTTAGGAAGGTACATAGAATCAGCTGTGCTGGAAAAGAAATTATTTTGCGAAGCCGAATAGATAGTCTTATTATTGTGGTATACAGGTAACGAAATAACCACACTGTACATTGTGTCTATGCATCAAATGAATTTATGCTGATAAGAAATCTGCTGTTGTTTGATAGGTGATTGTTAGTATTTGTTTCTATGGAAATACCATGTTACTTTTTCTTTTTAAGTGTTGATTGTCAAACTACAACATCCGTCCCCAGGATTATTTGTACCATGGACGTGCAGTTCAATATTTCCTAGCAAATTATGAAGGTATAACCGACACATCTTGCTGTTATTGCCTATGGCTTTTAAAAGATGGCCCGCTTGGTTTTCATAAGCCCAGAATCATCCCCCTGCTTTCGTTGCAGACTGATCTCGTGGGGCGGCAAGAAGATCGATCCCGTGGGGGTGGACTACATCCTCCAGAAGTTGGGATTCCAACACGCCCGTCTGACAATCCCGAAGTGGATCCAGCGTGGATTCATGGATCCCCTGGATGGGATCCTGTCTGTCCTGGTCAAGCAACTGATCAAGAGTTTGAAGGAGGAACAGACACAGTCTATAGACGGTCAGGAGTCAGACGTTATGTAGCGTTGTGCCAAAGATAACTTAGGGTGAAGTTGGTCCTTTCTCATGTTGGAAAGGACCATACATTGAAAGATGGATTATGGGAAAAATTATGTTATGTAATCAAATTTGACGTTTAATGTGAGTTAATTTATGTTTTGGAAAATAATTATTTTAGTCCTGTGTGGAATCTTCCCAGTATTTTCAGTTGACAGTTCATCTTCCGTATCCTTACCAGGGAATGAAACCAAGGCTGCGGGACGTCCTGTAAACCCTAAGGGAAAGCCTACGGTAGAACGAGTCCAGATATCTTCCTTGTTCCCAATCTAACAATAACCATTTGAAGTTACATTGCTTTGGCAGAACATGGCAACTCCATAAAATGTGAAGTAGAAATGTATTAAGCGACATATCTTACAATAATCATATAATACGTATAAACCCATTTTTTAAACTGAAAATTGGGACACTTTGGATACCTATTGAGTTCTTTTGAGAATCATGCGTGTACCTATGTTGATTACTTGTCATGGGGGACATGCTTGTTGTTCCAACAGGAGGGACAGTTGGTGGGACAAGGGAAGAATACATATCATGTCAGTGTTTCAATGCGTGATTTATCAGTATTATGTTCATATAATACCATATTTGACCTGATAAACGTACAGTAGACTTGAAGACAAATTGGGACATGAAAAAATGTCAAGGAATGCGTTCTTTTAAGTGTACACCAACATTTGTTTCTCTAGACGATAAGGTGGTTACTGGTGTAGAACAACTGAAAAGTGGCGCCATCTGTTTAACACCAGACGGCAACACTTTGCAGTTGTTCCACACTAGTCAAATTACAATAATTATGGATCCTGCAGATTATAAAGGGGTGTATGCTAATTAGTTTGAATACGGTGTTCACATTCCAATGAATTTCATCAAGTTATGATAGTTTATACTTACAAGAGCTAGATAAGTTGTTCATGGCATAGCTCTTTCAGGTATAAATCAAAGGTATTAGTGTTACTATGTTTAGTGGAAGATGTATTTAAGAGGTTGGATATGTTCAGTAATTTGTGTGAGGAAAACATGCGTGTAGGCCTACTTGTCACTCATGCGTGTAGGCTTACTTGTCACTCATGCGTGTAGGCCTACTTGTCACTCATCGGAACATCAGTGCAAACTTAGCCATGTTCCGGCATTTACTGAGCAATGTTAAATAACATAGAATTCAGTTTATACAAAATAAAAGAAACAGCGATGTATGTATGCATTCCAGTGTGTTGACACCCAAAAACCCTTGCATTATCTCTAATTAACAGTTGATTGGTTTCTAATAAATTAAGAAATTGTAATTTTGTATGTGGCGCCAGCAGTTCAGGTAGATCTCGTGAGTTACCCTGTTCGGGAACATATTTGTACTTTAAGTGTGTATATAAGTTTATGATGGGATTAGGAGTTGGGAGAAAGGGACATTTTGACAATTCATCATTGTTGTAATTAGAAATAGTCTAAATTGGATGCACTAATTAAATGTGCAATGTTTCTGATTAAGAATTCCCTATAAGTAAGTTTAATTATTAACAGTTAAAGTGTTAGAGATAAGACAGTATCTTGTGCAGGAGTAAGAATTTAATATGTGTTGCATTATTGTGTTGTAGAACATAATATTATATGCCATGTAAATGTTATGCTACATAACTTTGCCTATGCACTTGTTTAATATATACATGTTTATATTAATCATTGGCAGATTTGTTTATTTGCCGAGTGTTTTTAATCACTGAATGTCACATATTAAATGTGGCGTCTAAGTTTTCATCGGTGTTGGTTTTCAATATTTCTGACATCTTCTCTTCTCCTGCCGTTCCCGTATTAATTGCTCATTGAGCTGTTTTTTCACTTTTCTGTATAGTTTTTATTGTAGCGTAGCATAGTGGTTAGAACGTCGGGCTCTCAATCGAAAGAACCTGGGTTTGAATCCTCTTGTTTCGAAACTTTGGCAATTTCTTCCCACGTTGCCACAGTTCACTCAGCTGTATAAATGAGAACCTAGCTACAGACAGAGGTGGATATCTGAACAAATAGTCTTCATGCAGTAATTGCAGCATGGCTGAATGCTTCCCAGAGAAGTCAAAATGGCGTTGGAATGAACAGGTCTGCCAGGGGTGAAGTTTTAAAGCGCTTTGAACATACCTTTACCTTTTACATTACATCTGTATATTAACATATATATAGAAATCAGAGCTTCACTGTATGCATTTGTGATTAGTGTACCCGTTCTTTTCACTTTGTTCCATGGATTACACCTATCACTTTCACATTGTAATTACCACTCTCATGTTGTTCCTTTGATTCTACCTACTGTTGCATACCTTCCACTTTCATTTTGTCATTACTACTTTCACTTTTACCTGCTATTACTTTTATCTACTATTTTCACGTTGTACCTAGGGTACTAATTTTATATGGTACCTACTTTTATGACATCACTGTTAATGAATCAGAAAGTTCGAATTGCAACATGAAAATGTGTTTTTCACCTCAAAATGTGCCTGGTGAAAAAAACTATATGCTGCATGGTATCTTATATTGTAATTCTTCCTTTTTTAATATACTTGCCATTACTAACCATCAAAGACATTTTACTGTAACCTGTAAACCATTTTTAACAATAATAAATTGGTATATATGTCTAATCATCTAAATGAATGGAATGGGTATTAAAGTAAGTATAAATTATGTATGTATAATCGCATGCTAATATACCCCAGTTATTACAACTACGAATATTATGTTATATTGATAATGTGAATGTGTCATGGCCAGGATATGTGATGTGATCAAGTAATGTACAACATTTTATGAGTCGTGATCAATTGAATCATGTGACAGTGGTTCACTCCACCCCCACTAGGTATGATGGACAACCAATGCCCAGGTGGAATTATGTTGATGTTTGTTTGTTTTGTAAACATGAATAAATCACTAACAATAAACATTCACAGAGCAGTTTTGTTTTCAATACTTGTAAATTTATTATAGTTATGCATAGTAAATATCTGTAATTTGCATAATACTTTGCGTTTTTCAAAGGCAGCATAATACATATCACTAGTCGTAATGTTCATAAATATTAATGACATAAAATCTCTCAACTATAATACAAAAAGCACCACATTGTTGTCTGAACTATGACATAAAGCACAAGCATGGTTGATGTGAACTGGGATGGAGCCATAATGAGCTTGGTTGTCGTTCCAGTCTTAGAATAACAACATAAAAAAGTCATTGCTGATAGACACAACTACAATCACACACTATATATATATATATATATATATATATATATATATATATATATATATATATATATATATATATATATATATATATATATATGTATATATATATATATTAACATTAATCATATATGCGATATCAAATCGGTGGATTTAGCCTTCCCGGAATAGAGGGCCAAATTTTTTTATTTGTGCCGGAGCCTGAAGCAGCGGAACAGCCGGGCGAGTGAACATTTTATTAAACATTTTTATGTACGTTGTTGCATAGATTTCAACACACACACACACACATATATATATATATATACAGACCTCACAATTCAGTTTTTATTGTTATTTTTGCTGAGAACAGAATAACATTTTTAAATGTTAGTACCACCCAAAAAATTAGAATGTCATGCTCTGCCCTATAACTGTTCCACAGAACTGCCACTAGGTGGCATCTAATCTCACGATGTGAACTAGCTACATTAGTTCCCTATTGTTTTATAACTCATATGCCATCAATTGCTCTTTTGTATTATAAAATGCTACAATGACATGAAACATGTTCATTAATATAAATTATAATAATTATAATTAACAAAATCATCGACCTGTGACTTTGAAATGGCCCCCGAATGCTGGCAGTTATAATTTTATATGTGACAATGTATTCTACTGACATTGTATTTTCTTAACTACAATGCATATCTAAAGCCAAATGCCATGCTATAATGTATACAACATATATAATACCATATACAGTATATGTATACAATATATATATATATATATATATATATATATATATATATATATATATATATATATATATATATATACAAAAGTGTGATATCACTTTTCAGTAACCAATATCAGCATATTGATTGTTAATAATCCTAGAAAATAAACTTGCATCAGTACAAAATGGTTACACTTTACCAATAGCTACTTGTAGGCCGTGTTATACATTCTTAGGAGCCGTGTCAAAATTAATCTTGTTTTTCTTTAATAAGTAATCTTAGTTTAAGAGGTACAGTTCTCAGATGAGTCCACCCAGCAAGCATCAGAAATCCCCAGTATACAATGTTTTTTGTTAGCACTGCATAAAATATTGCAATAATTAATTATTATCAAAAACAATAAAAAATACAAAATATTTACTTTTGATGTTCTTCATCAAGTAAATTGGGCACAAAGCCCATTTTTAATTATTACAAATCAGTCATGCATATTCACATTGTTACTTATACAAACAAGTATATCAATTTACATTTAATTCCAGTAATCTTCTTTTCATCCTTGGCAATGTTTTAGCAATGTGCCAGCAGCTGTAGTTTTGCCCTATCTTGTGACTATATCCTATAGACTCATTGCTATTACCCCCTTTCTTTGGCCTCTGTGGGAGCGCTGGGGATAAACTACTTTCACCATCGTGGTGAACAAGTGCAGTCATTTTCTTCGGTGAGCCATCATTCAGTTTTGGCACTGCACAATGTTCTTCCCTAGAAGGCAGATTCGATGATGCCGGACTACTTTCTGACCTGACAACTGGTTCGACCTTTCGCATCGGTTTCAACGGTATCGCTTCGCCAGCAGACAACTTGTCAGCGTATCCTTTCGCTTGGGCCTCCGTTTCATCCACTTCTGGCAGTTTCTCTGCAGATGAATCAGTCGCGGACATTGGGATCTAAATGGAGCTTTCTATCTTGAGATACGAGGAGGCACCAAAGGCATCGTCACACATGTAGTTCGAGTCCAACTCCAGGTAGTGCTGAAAAATAGCAAACATTGGCATTAGTATTACCGATCAAAGTGTGAAGAGTTACCGAACAAAGTGTAAAGAGTTCCCGATCAAAGTGTGAAGAGTTACCAATCAAAGTATGAAGAATTACCGATCAAAGTGTGAAGCGTTACCAATCAAAGCATCAAGAGTTACTGATCAAAGTGTGAAGAGTTACTGATCAAAGTGTGAAGAGTTACCGAACAAAGTGTGAAGAGTTACCGATCAAAGTGTAAAGAATTGCTGATCAAATGACAGGTAAATTATGGTAAGACTGTTCAGTTCCGAAGGGTGAAAAGTTACCAAACAGATGCCATGCAAATTAAGGTAAGACTGTTCAGCAGTCTTGATACAAATGTTTTCACCAGTAACAGAATTGTCTGAAATCTCCGAACCCCAGATATAAGACCGCATATGGCCAATATCAGAGTGATCCTAAATCCCAGTACTAAGGTAGTCTTCAACTGAATAGTAAGCCAGCGGTTTCGTGGTTTCAATGTATAAAAATCAATATTTTACAGACTGGGTAAAGTGTTCACATTTCTAAGGTGGTTGTTTTACCAGGGTGTTGCTCAGTGGGGTGCCACCGTGCTACAACCTGACCACACACAGAGAAACAATCAACATCTGCAGATGTCATGAGCTGCTGCTGTCATCTCTCACCTGTTTGACGCTTGCCTGCAGCATGTTGCCAAAGTTCTCCGACAATTGAGTGAAGTTCGGCCGCTCATCTGGGTCCGCGTCCCAGCACTGCATCATGCACCTGTATCTGTAGAACGAATAATATCCATTCAATCAATCAATCAATCAATCAATCAACCAACCAATCAATTCTCAGGTTACACGAGAATTCTTACAATGTTACATATATGTAAACTAGCTGTACATGTACGTAATTTAATTATCAACAATACGTAAAGACCAAATTGGTAAACAGCTTTATAAAAAAAAACAAGTGTTACAGGAAACTCAACGTACTACTCAATGTACAAATTTACATAACTTAATTAGCTTTGCATGGCTTGAAAAATTAAACAACTGATCCTTTTATTTGGCCTCAACCAAATAACTTTGAGGTTCTTGAAAAAGGATATTAAACAATTATTAAATTCATCCCTGTTCAATCATCCACATACCTTTTATAAACTAGCAGCCTTTCATAACTTGTTGAATCTTGAAACTACAACACACTAATTTACGAAATGATGCCAAATGCATCTGAGATGACACAAAAATGCTACCCAATGCTGCCATTTCAAAACATGGGCAGTTCCTTTCAGCCCAATTTGCTTCTTGTGTCTTTCGGAAGAGATGCTAGAAGCCAATGGTACCTGGTGTCCATGCCAGGTAAAGTCAAAGATCCCATGCAGGGAAATGGAAAAAACTCACAAAGCCAATGGTCTCGATCTACATTAACTGCCACCAAAAAGACTTGCTTTAATAATGGAGTAACACCACCATGTCTAGGCAGATACCAACACTGTTGTTGAAATGTTGAATAAAATTCAATTTGATTATTATTAGGGGCCATCCATAAAGTATGTCATGTTTGGGGGAGGGGGTGTCCAGACAAGTTCGTTATTAACAAAAAATTGGCTCGTCTAGCTGTCGATATCAGACTGATATCGACAGCTAGTTTTGGGGTGTTTCAACTGAATTTGAACAGAAAAGGAATGAGGACTCTATCATGTGTCAGTGATGTCTGTAATGGTGCGCGAAAAGTCTGAAAAATAGATGTATGCATAATAGGTGGGGGGGTCTTTCTCAGAACAAACGTGGTTTTAGGGTGTGTGTAGTACAGGGCAGGGCACTAGTGTGTACCAGCCAGGGTTACGAAGCATGATAAGGGGTGGGGTTCTCAGTCAAAATAGTGTGACAAACTTAATGAATAGCCCTTTCTCCCTACTTACAAGCCTTCAGAAGCATAGTTTGGCTTTTCCATGCGATAGCCTCCCGTCAGCCTCTTTACAAATTCCTCGTCAATCTCAATTCCCGGGTATGGACTTCCACCTGCAACAACCTGGAATATATGAATGTCACCCACATTCCAAATACGCATTTATACGTAATTTACTTCAGGAGACAATTTGTCCATTACTACCTAGAAAAACAGTAAATCTGTGGTAATTTCGTAAAGGAAATTACTGTCGTCTTGCAGTATGGTATAATGACGCTTCGTAGACGAATTGGTTGACAGCTTAAAGGGATGTACAATCACATTCATTGGTTGATTGATATAAGGTTTTGTATAATTTAAATGCCCAATGTCTCTAAATTTTTAATCTCAAAGTACATATAAATTAACAGTGCTATACTTCGTGTTTGAATCTTTATTACTGCAGTATATTTACCATCAGAAATTACATAAAACAGGAGTTCAACAGGTCAATAAATCATCCAATGAAAAACACTTTCAAATGTGAAGATTTGTCAGTCTGTCTTTCACTGTTGTACAGTGATCTCTATATATGTTGTAAAACTGGCATACTTTATATCATCACCAAATCATGTTTTTTCTACTACACTAAGACGTGAAAGATTACGATAATAATATGTTTTGTATGGATATTATTTTTAAATACTAATAAATTCAGTGTCGTAATGTCCCGACCTCGGTGGCATTGTCCCGCAAACCAGTCATTCGGTATATCAATGAAAAATGTTGTAAGTTCCCTTTAAAGAGACAGTGATGAGTAACTGTCACCAAGGCTGATGTCACGAGAGTTTATTCTGAAGGCAACTTTGTAGATTTGCATTATGTCCATCTAAATGTAATAGAACTTACCAAGCGTGAAGAACTCCCACATCAAAACACCAAATGACCATCTACAAATGTAACACAAATAATTAGGTGTATTTTCTTAATATTGTAAATATTATAACTTTACTTGGCAAAGTTAAACAAAATCCTCACTGACTTGATATTGTGCAGGCTAAACTCCCTCTTCCACTGATGATGCTCATCACAAAATAGGTCAATGACAATGACACTCTAATCTGTAGTGTTTAAATAGTTCAAGTAGTGTATTCAATTATTCTAATGAGAGAGTGTACTTTTGCTAAAATCATCGAATGAATAGACTTTGATAGCTAGATCGGGTAACTTGCGAAAGTGTGAACAGCCTTATACAGTGCAACACGGTTATAACGAACTACTTTGTGGGTAGCTAACGAGTTCGTTACATCCGTGAATTCGTTATATGCGTGTACGTGTTTACCCGCTAGGTGGCAGTGTTGTATGTGACAGTTTTTAAACTATTCGCCAGGTGTCTATCAAACACAAATATATTTTGTTGTGTAACATTTATTTAGATGACACAAAACAAATGTTACTATTAAGTGTAGTTATGGTATAACATCGCAGTGCACCGTCTGTGAAAAAGTAACAAATTATGACGTAAACACATATGGCGAGCAAGCCGCGTCCAAGCACACTAAAACATGAACTGTGGCGGGATGGACTTTTGCCGTTACTTTCACTTACAGGTTATCGGGTTATTTTAGGCCACTGGCCTTTAAATTTGTTGGTAACCATATCCCACCATCAACGGACCGAATGATGGCAATTTTAGCCTCTAGATCGGATTAACAACTTTTAAATGGGCCTATTTATACAGAATCCCATATCCCAACTGTCGTAACAAAGTCTGTATCAAAGACGCTGTATGAACAAAATGTGTGAAATGTGGCTTTTCTTATTGTAATCAATTCGATGATGAACTAAAAGTGATTCTGTAATCAGCTCACATAAGCTGAGCACATTATATCATTTATATGTAGTGCACACTTCTACATGCACCAATGTTTATTTAAACGTAGCTTAATAATAATAGTGGGAAGCTAACAATCACCTTTGATGATTTCCCTCATTTACCTAATTACTTTATCACTGGCGCTCTGCGCGGCCACGGCATGGCTTCCAGGTCACGGGCGGAAAGTATTTGCGAACAACCAGGCCGATTTTCAGTTGGACAGAAATTCGTTATACGGCGAAATTTGTTCGGGAAAAGGTGCTCGTAATAACCGTGAATTTGTTATTATATAATACTATATAATATTCCAGAGTAATAAAATGTTGAGTTTTTCATTTATATGGTTATGTTACAAATTTTTTTTTAATTTATAAACGTGAACAAAATAGCCACAAAATACCAACTTATATCGTTTTGAGAAAATCCCCAAATAAATAAATTACATACATATAAGTATGACAGTGTCACTGATAACGTCACGGAAAATTTTGGTTAACATAAACAAATTTCATCTGCTACACCACCATGAATAAGTTAAGCAAAAGTTTAACGACATCCTAAAGTGGCAGTGTATTTTTTATAAAACCCTTTGCTAATCGTAATTCAAATCCATATAATGTTGCCTACATGTAAGATGCATTCATGCAGAAAATTGCAACATCGTATGTGTTGTAGTTTTGATTAAAAATTTAATTACGTGGTAGGTAACGTTTCCTGATGGTTAGTGATAACAAAAATGTCGATAGATATGCATATCATACTTGAAATATGATGATTTTCACTGGTGTTTTACATATTGCTGACAAAACATAACAGCCATTTTTAACATTAACATGTCCCCTTAACTTGCTGCCACAATAGCCCTTGGATCTGAATATTTGTAACGTATTGTCTTCTACAATATCAGGTTACGCCAGCCATCTGATAAACACGTGGCAGGATGTGGTTATTCTGATTGCCCTATTATCCGCCGGGGTCACCAGGTCACATTTTTGTGCTGTCTCCATTATAGCTTCAAAGGCACACTAAACTACGTTAGCGCCGATATTTGCTGGTTTAAGGACATGATTTAGTTAGGTAGATATAACACTGATGTGTACTGGAATCACAGTAACCTGATGATATGTTCTGCATTCACAGCGAACGAATAAAGCTGGTTCGAACCACACGTGGTCGTTACTATGGAAACATCGTCAGCGCTTCAAAGAAGTCAGGGGGATTTCCAAAAGCACTGTTTTTTAAAGGATGGATTGGCGAAATACGTTAGTGTCTGGTGATTATCTGTGGTGTCAATGTTCAGTTCAATATTTCCTAGCATGTTATGAAGAAAAAAATCAAAAAATCAACTGACACGCTGCCCCAGCTACCTTTTGTTTCAATCAAGGATGGTTTAAACTAGACTAGATAATCATGACCACAACATTGTGTTATATTTAATTTAATTTAATTTACCAATAACTTCTACCCTGTCATTATAGTGATATCGGCTTGATTTTTGGATTTGTTCTGCCTGAGCGTCTGAAATGACATTGCAATTGTTTAAAGTTGTAACTATTCACACTAGCACTTACTAGTGCACTGCACGGGCATAGAATTTGATCCCAAGCCTGGCCCGCAATTAGCAGTTAGAGTCCAGGCCCGGCCCAGGCCCGCAATAATTTTTTAAGCCCGCCCTGGCCCAGGCCCGCAAACTAGAATTTAGGCCTGGCCCAGGCCTGACCGAGACCATGAATGTTTGGCCCAGGCCCGGCCCAGCCCACAAGTTTCAGGCCCAGGCCCGGCCCATATCCGTGGGCCAAAGATAGGTAAGCCCGTAGGCTTGCGGGCCGCTTAGTTTACAGAAGATAAACCTATAATCTTATAACAAAGACAAAAAACAATAAACTGTAAAACAGACTTATTGTTTTATTAAATAAAAAACATATATATATATATATATATATATATATATATATATATATATATATATATATATATATATATATATATATATATATATATATATATATATATATATATATAGATATGGGATGGGGCATAATATCCTTAGCTCTTAGTGGAGTACTACTCTTATGCTGAAGGTCCATAATCCAGCACCACCAACTTCTTCAAACTTACAAATATCCTGAAGAAAAATAAAGAAAAACTTCTTAGTGTCATTACTATTAAATATGATAACATTTGTTATATTTGGCTTTAATGTATTGGCTTATGATTAGGGTAGGAGATTTGTTTATCTAACCCTGGCTTAACCCATATGCAAGCCATAACCCCAATTTATATTGTTAATTGAATTAGCTCAACTAAGTTAACATAATTTAAAATGATATTTCAATTAAATGTCACCCACTGGCACTGACACCCAGTGGCATTTCCAGCAGGCCTGCAGTCACTAGCCTGAGACAGACAGGTTCAGACACATGTCAATGAGTACAAGTGTGAATGAATTAGGACTGGGGAGAAATACCAATTACCAACTGGGTTGGGTACTGGGTAGTGGGCTAGTCTCCTTAGTGGGCACTTGGCAGTGGGCAGGTCATTCAGGTGGGCAATGTTTGGAGGGAAGACCTAAACAATAGAATGTCCACTGGTAGGGTCAAAGGGTGATAAGTTGATGGTTAATCGTGGCTTGATTGCCTCTGCAAATATTTCTAAAGTAAACATTTGGGGCTGGCTACTTCCAGCCAAGTGAACTTATGGGGCCATTAGATTCCATGCAAGGCCTCAATTTGCAACTATATAATACTAAAGAAATAATTTTAAGCCTTCTTTAACCGGAATTACAATTTATAATAAGTTTTTATTAAAAAATAAAGTAAGAATCAGTGTTTTGTATGAATATTTTTATTATGTCCAGGCCCAGCCCAGGCCCGGCCAGGCCCGCTCACACTAGGCCCAGGCCTGGCCCAAGCACGATTTGTTTAAATTGTTTTCAGGCCCGGCCTGGGCCGCAGTATGTAAGCCAAGGCCCGGCCCACGAAATTATGTAGACGCACGGGCTGCGGGCCGGGCCGTGCTTGGACCCAAAGCCCGGCCCGCGCAAGGCACTAGCACTTACACGTTATACATGTTGAGACTATTTACGCTAACACATTACAAGTGGAGCACCTATTCACACTAACACATTACAAGGGTTACATCTATTTACACTAACACTTACACATCACTCCTGGTTGTGTAAATCTGGTGTGTGAGGGACTCCAACGCCATCCACTTCACAGGTACACGACCCTGCCGGAGATAAAGGGTTAATATACTAATAATCATTGTGTGTAAGAGGAACTGACATGCAGTGGACGGCAAAACACGTCTTATTGCAGACACATCATTTAAATTGGCATGTGTGTATCACTTTAAACTGCGTTGCCAATTGGATACACATCTCCTGTGCCACAAGACAATTACTCAGGGAAACACAACAGCACTGTACTGGGTTCAGGGAAAGTGAGTAGCACTGCAACAGCGAATGATAATAGCTTATGGAAAAACATCTGCACTGGACTGTCAATCGGAAAAATACTGTAGCGCTACAACGAATCTCAGGAAAAGACTGTAGTTTTGTATGGACAATCTAGAAAAAAGCTGTCAAATAATCATTAACCTTTTCCCTTCCCGATGGCCATTCCTGTCACCTACCGCGGACTTCTTCTTGTACTCCGTGCCATACTTGTAACAGTCTTTCGCAAGTCCAAAATCACAGATCTTGACGACGTTATCCTCAGCGAGGAGTATGTTCCGTGCCGCCAAATCTCTGTGGATATACTGCAATTCAACAAACAACTTTAAACATACAAATTATAACTCTTGATTTCAAACTGAATTGAAGTGGTTTGATGTTGTGATGTTATTTATCTGGAAGAAATTTGCCTATTATAATGCTGGAGTAACTATGGTAGATTTTGTCTTAGTATATTTTTCATCACAATGGTGCAAATTATTTTTCAACAATTAATTTTACTAGTCGCAACAGAGGACATATGTTTTTTCTATGTGTAACTTTTTTAAAAGCACATTGAACTTTAAGGATCTTGCACTACATAAAATAAATATATTATTATACTATTATATAAAAAATAACAAATGTCTGATTTACATAACTTCAAAAACTGATTTAACAATACAATTCTTCCCACTAGATGGTGCCCACCTTCCTCAAAGCCAGGAAATCCATGCCACGTGCAACTTGAAATGCGTAACAAATGAGATCTTTGGTTGTCAAGGGGACTGTGTCGTCATTGGCGTCCGCACCAGGGTCGCTTGTGTCATTGCCGTGCAAAACGTTGATGTAATCGAGTCCCGATGTTCCGCGAGCTTGGGCCTCTTTCTTCTTGTTCGCTGCGTTCCACTTTAACTCGTCATCCATCGTGTCAATGAAGTCGTCACGCTTCTTCAGAAGGTGATCGCGCAGGTTGCCATAGCGACAATACTCAACGATCACATAAAAAATGCCTGAAACAATCAGCAATAATATGTTTTTATTTTAATATTTTATCTTGTATAAAATATGTGTTTTTCAACACATCACAGTCCACGTGTGCGAGGAAAGTAATGTTTACTTTGTTGCGATAAATAAGCAAATTTGGACTCAAGTAAATAAAATAGCATCAATTATCTGAAGCTAAAATTAAGTTTTGCTAATTGTCACTATGGATCTGGGAGACAGATCGCAATCATATACCCTATTGGTGGTTTCATCATGACTGACAGGTGCTGTCCTCATTTTGATCATTCATCAAAGCTCAAGTGGGGATTGGCACAAGTTAATAGGTCACACTCGCAGTGTCTAAACACGTTGCTTGTGTAAACGCACACATGATTTGTTTGTCATATCATTCCTGTAAATTGGCCTTGAGGTTGTTATTGAGCTTGTGTCCCTACCATTGTTGATGTCTTTGGTGATGGCTCCAAGGACATTGAGGATGTTAAGGTGGCGACCGATATGAATCAACACCTTTAGTTCCGACACCAAGGCCTTCACCTGTTCCCTGTCTGACATGTCTGTAACACACACAATCAACACTATCAGACAGCAAGGCCTTCACCTGTTCCCTGTCTGACATGTCTGTAACACACACAATCAACACCATCAGACAGCAAGGCCTTCACCTGTTCCCTGTCTGACATGTCTGTAACACACACAACCAACACAATCAGACAGCAAGGCCTTCACCTGTTCCCTGTCTGACATGTCTGTAACACACAATCAACACCATCAGACAGCAAGGCCTTCACCTGTTCCCTGTCTGACATGTCTGCAACACACACAATCAACACCATCAGACAGCAAGGCCTTCACCTGTTCCGTGTCTGACATGTCTGTAACAAACACAATCAACACCATCAGACAGCAAGGCCTTCACCTGTTCCCTGTCTGACATGTCTGCAACACACACAATCAACACCATCAGACAGCAAGGCCTTCACCTGTTCCGTGTCTGACATGTCTGTAACACACACAATCAACACCATCAGACAGCAAGGCCTTCACCTGTTCCCTGTCTGACATGTCTGCAACACACACAATCAACACCATCAGACAGCAAGGCCTTCACCTGTTCCGTGTCTGACATGTCTGTAACACACACAATCAACACCATCAGACAGCAAAGCCTTCACCTGTTCCCTGTCTGACATATCTGTAACACACACAATCAACACCATCAGACAGCAAGGCCTTCACCTGTTCCGTGTATGACATGTCTATAACACACACAATCAACACCATCAGACAGCAAGGCCTTCACCTGTTCCCTGTCTGACATGTCTGTAACACACACAATCAACACCATCAGGCAGCAAGGCCTTAACCGTATCTGTAGCCCCAGTAAAGTATGAATGTGTTATCTATCCATAGTGGTAACCCAAGATGGGTCCACCCAGAGAATATAATATATCTGGGACAATGTAAATACTTATAAGATAGCTTGTTGTTAACCTGTACTTTAAGTTAACTTTCTGTTGAAAAATAAAAAGGCTTAAAAAAGTGTTTTGAAAATAGTGGGAATTTTTTTTATTACGACTAATTGTCAAGAAATTCAAATATTGTTTATACGGTTGGGGTAAAAAAGGGTGGTTACTCAGAAAGTTATCACCTATTTCCCATGTCTAGGGTGTGGATCTTGCCAAAAATCACTATTTGCATTCATCCCCATGATTGTGCCGATGGCCAAAATTTGACCACAAGATGACCTCACAGTGACCCCTCACCTCTGACCATCTTGACCGCCACAGTGGTAGAGCCTTCAGTGCCATTGATTCCGATTGCTTCAGCTTTCATCACGCGTCCAAATGCCCCTTGCCCCAGAACAATATCTGCATACAGAGACAAAGACATGGTTTAAAAACAGGAGAATAACTAAACGTCAACTGACCTTCAAGAACTTGGCCGACATTGTTTAAAGTTCCTCTTCTATTAGACTTCTTACTCACCCTGTTTTAGATTCATTTTGTAAAACCATCGAACCCGTCTAGTATTCACAATGACATGCTAGCTCGCTTGTACAAATTTGTCATTTAGTTTTGTAGAATTCATCAGACTAACCATTAAATCATCTTTGACCTGGTTGGATAAAAACTAAGCAAAACAGAGTAAAAGGGGTCCAACTCTATATATTATAACATAAACCTATTCATACTTTCGCAGGTTACTCGAACAAATGACCAAAGTAAATTCTTTTGATGATTTTAACAAAAGAATGCACCGGTTTAATAAACCAACTGCACATGTTAATAGTACGTAGTATGCAAAGTCAGTTTAAAAAACTTTAAGTAGATGTTTCTTACCAAACTTGAGTCTCTCCCGGGGAAACTCCCATTTCGGATTGTAGGCAATGGAATCTGTCTGTTCATCCAGTGGCATATCAGGGTTGATGGGGACATCCCTTACGGATGAGAGTAGATACTCGTCCAGACCAATATACTGCAGACAGTAAACGCAACAGTATCACATACAACAACAATATCTCATCTACATTAAAGCTAGAATGTCTGATAGTTTGCTTAGCATAAAATCATGTTATATCGTATAAATTATATCTATCTCAACAACTTCAACTTGGCGACCCAAATGTGTTTTAGTGAACTAGTTTAAAAAAAATTATTTGACCATTATGTATTCTGGATAACGACCTTGCAATTCACCTTGTAATGTAAACATAATATTCAAGTTGAAACATTAAAATTTAATGGATAATAGTCAAACTATATTAAAGTGAAACCAAAAGTCAATGTTTTGGGCCTTTGCCCCTATAAGAGTGCCTAAAATCTAACCATTTGAAACTATAATCAGGAATATCACATAAGTGGTTAACTGGGAATATGTTCTAAAAGTGTGAAATTCTGGTGTTATGTAATTTTTCGTGAAGGCTGACATATTCATCACCGTTTGCAATTTTGACCAACCAGCGGCGAGCAGACCCTTAAACCTCGACGCAGCTGTGACGTAGGATGTGCGTATCGCGTGTATTTTTAACATGTTTGAGATGTGCGGTTACATTTTTTTAACTTTTATATTGGATTTGCACGCAGCAAAAACTATTACAATGCCATACTGTGCAGTATTCGGATGTAAGCATCATTCAGCGAAGTATAGAGAGTTGTCGTTAAAGCCTGAAATGGCACAGACAATCTTCCAGTATGAACCTCAGCTGAAGGCTTCAACAACATGAAGAGGTTAGTAAACAATGAATGAATGGACTATCTTGCCAAATAAATTGATTTTAGATGCAAACAGCATGTCCAAATTTATTGGCAAGTATATAACTAAAATCGTCTATGTCTACGATCAGGCGTTTAAAGTTGGAGTTGTAGGAAACCTAGACCTAGTCAGCACTCTTGACGTAGTATTCTGAACAAATGTGGCGCTGCCCATGCAAAAAAATGTTCGACGTTCAACGAGGTATATTTATTTAACCACCTGCATGATATTCTTGATTGTATTTGCAAATGATTAGTTTTCAAAAGCCCAAAAATGCCTTTGGTTTCACTTTAGATAACTGTGGTTCATTTGGATTGTCGAGATGTTAGGAAAGATATAGTTTATCCTGTATAACATGGTTTATATAAAATGACCAGATTTTGTATCTTTAGCATGTAATTTATAATATATCATATTTACATTGCGATACCCAAAGCATTATGGCATTTGACTGTTCGTGCAGGTCTTCACCAGGCACTATGAAGCCTAGTGAACAAGCATGAAACTACCAATGCAAGAATCTGTCACTGTAAAATGCTGGAAACCCCCCCCCAAAATAAGACAGGGCTGCCATGGGGGGCACATAACAGGGGAACCACTTTAGCTAACAGCTTTTACTTAGAGACAATATACTTCTGTATAACACACCTTAAGATTAAAATTTTTTTTATATAAAATGCTATTCATTACTATCAGCATATAAACTGTCCTGACTTGATGTTTTCAAATGTCATCTTCACCTGTCTAAGTTAATTATAAAGATATATATTCTATCACGCACACGCTACAGTTGTACAGAATTTGTTATGTGCTTAATCAAAATGGTTGTACAATTCATTTTATTAATAGCAGTTTATTAAGTTCCTTATTAAGAATTAATAAATAAAGTAGCCTTGAGTGAAAACGAAGTACTGACCTTGCATTGCATGACACACCTGATAACAATGTAGGATAGCATCAAGCCAAATACAAATAAGACAACCATGGCCAGAATGATGCCGGAGATGATATCAATCTGCGCCTCAGTTAAAAGCTGCTCCGCCGGTACTCCCTCGCCAGTAGGCGGAGTACCTATAGCAGGGTGACAAAAACCATAGTATCAGGATCAAATCTGTTAGGATCAAATCTATCAGGATTGAATCTGTCAGGGTCGAATCTGTCAGGACCAAATATGTCGGGGTCGAATCTGTCGTGATCAAATCTGTCAGGATCATACATATAACGATCGAATCTGTGAGAATGTAATATGTTATGATCAAATCTGTCAGGATCAAATATGTCAGGATTGAATCTGTCAGGATCAAATTTGAAAGGACTAAATCTACAAATACCTTAAAAAAAAATTTTCTTTTTAGTCAGAAAGATTTTAAAGATTTTCTGAATATTTTTTATTTTACTGCTAACTGTCTGTGGGACGTGTTCATGTGTCGCTCATGAGAGGGCAAAAAGAACCCTTTGAATTTGACAATTTGACATGCTTTGTATGTGTAGTGTTAGGTTGCTCGTGATAGTGGTAAACACTGTGCAGGTCAATGCTGATTATTGGCGTAACGTCCATCCCATCGCCGATCATATGGCACATCACATTACTTAATGTTTGATCAAACATTACATAATTTAATAGTTTGTCTGATGATTTCACAAAAACTACGTACAAAAGTTGCAGACTAGCTAGCATGTTGCAGTGTGGGGGAAGGCATTGTTAGTTGAGCCACTGGGTTAGTGGAGCCACCCATGTTTCCCAGGAAACTACAGCAGCTACAGTTACATGGTACCACCCAGTGACTGAACATGTTATTAGAACAAGATTGACGTGCAATAACTGCTATTTGTCACAACGGTCAGAAAATGTGAGTTAAAAGTATGTTTTCTGATGTTTTTCGAAACTTTTTGTGAATGTGATTAATGTCTGCTGGTGTGTAAACTATCAACGCATGTGACCAGGCTTTATTTTCTGTGCACTTACAAATGGTTTGACAATTCACAGGGAAGATGATTATTTACATCATTTCAAGTATTAATGATAAGTTAATTAAAAAAGCTTAATTGTCGAAACAGGGCTAGTTGAGCCACCCAAGGTCCAAGAGAGGGTTAGTTGAGCAGCGAATAAAGAACGAAGATGAGTGTTCTTTATCCCAAAACACATCAAGGAATTAATTTTTCCAAGCAAACTAGGATATCGAATAGTCACAAAGCAACACATTAGCAGTTAGTTACACTAATTACAATTGGCATATAAAGTCTATATTAATTAAGCGTGTCAACTTATTAATTAAGCGTGTAGATTTGTCAGAGACATGTTGTACCCATTGGGTAGATATGTTGGCTGAGTTGTTGTTAAATTTTAGTACAAGGTCTACGTAAATTATACAAATAAATCATTTACCTAACTTACGCTACACTGTGGCTCAACTTACCCCAGACCAAGTTTCAGTTGAGCCACCTTACCAACCCAATTTGAATCGGCTGCATGTAATTATCTATGCATACTAGATATATTATCTTGGTATAAAATGATCTACTAATAACCATAGTTTATGAGAGTAAAAACAATTTTGAGTTATGAATATAATTGTGCTCTAGATATAAATAGATAAAAAGTACGAAAAATGGCTCAACTGACACTGCCTTTCCCTATACCAGGTAGGTTTGATTTTTCACAAAATGAATTTGAAATGAAACTAGCAAAACAACTGAATTGAGGAGAATCCTTTCAACGTTATATGTGTGGATATTAGATCATGAGAACTGGCTTAGGAAGATTATCACGGACGCAATTAATATCCATCGAACGAAACCTGCCCTGAACCAAGATGTCATTCTTCAGCTTGTCACATGACCTTGCCCACAGCGAAGTCAGTCTGCTGAGGAAGGTCATGTAAAATGGCCGACATATTTTGAAAGAACATCAAACAAGTTTCTTGAGATGTAATTATGTCAAATATACAAAACACATATTTATGATATCATATTCACATAATGATGCCGAAAGCATTGATGTGCCTGTTCTCCATGCACAAGCAAGCCCAACAAACACGCATGAAACGAACCAATGCAAGAATCGCTTAACATATAGAAATTCTCCCCCCCCCGTCCTATGTACTCAGTCCACTGTACAATGATCTAACAACACTACATAGTACAGTATTTGTTTACTTTTTATGATGATCTGGACTTGGGAGCGCCTCACTTTGCCGGTCGAGAGCGTGGTCTGACAGTAATACTGACCGGCGTCCGACCGGTGGATATTCCTCAGGGTCATCTCCACAATGGACGAGTAAACATTCCTGATGGCAAAGAAATAGTATATGTATGTATGTATGTATGTATGTATGTATGTATGTATGTATGTATGTATGTATGTATGTATGTATGTGTATATATATATATATATATATATATATATATATATATATATATATATATATGTATGCATGTATGTATGCATATATATATATATATACACATATAATGAAGAATGCTAGTTTTTTAATTACTGTGGTCTTACTTAATTATACATACCATATTAGCATACAGTACATTTGAAAACAATGAGACCGAAAAATTTCATCCGATCTTTTAACCGTACACCAACATTTGGTGCAGATGGAACTACTTTTCAATATTGTTCCACACCATTTGTGGTTACCATGTTGTGGTTACCATATTGTGGTTACCATAAAACTAATTATGAGTCAAAGATTTTGAGAAAAGTGAGCAGCGGTGAAGGATTCAAACAATCAGCATGGCAGATGAGCATTATGCATTCTAAAAGACAAATGTACAGCCGGCCGGGTACGAATCGACTGACACTTGTCCCACCCCGCACCCACATACACAGAAGAATTGGCCAGCTACAATTAAGACTCCACCCCCGCATCCCCTGTCCCACCCCGACACCCCCCCCATAACTCTCCCCTCCACTTACTCTGAATGGGTTATGGTCAACCTATCACTGTCCTCCAGTAGAATGTCCACGTTGTTATGTAGTCTAAACATCTGAGGCTTCAGGTGGTGGGTGACCAAACTAGACTTACAAGTCAATGACAGAGTGTCTCCCTCTACTGTGAACAACCGCTGGTTCTTCTCCGTGAATCCAAACCCATCAGCAACATCTAGAAAACCAAGGAAATAGCAACATCATTGCGACAATCAAACGAGGGACGGAAAGTATCTACTAATAGCAATAGCTACCACAATGTCCACATAGTTATTTAGTGGCCATATCATCATAATACATTAAAAAATAAAATCAAATTATACATTTGTTGTTATGAATTTGATTCCCTTTATTTCATGTTAATAATAACTATATACATACAAACATGCAGTACAACATAAAAGCGTCAAAAAATACGTCAAAATATAAGAACTAATTAGATATAAATAAGATTAAATAATAATTCGTTGCATGGTTGCTGAGTTTTGATACACAGGTATTTTCGACCAGTGGATTCTCTTAAATTATTCATATGTACTATTTTAACTAAACATTTTAACATTTATTTTTACTGTTATATACTCTCCTAATCATTACTATATCATGTTGTAATTATTTATCATATTGTATAATGTTGTAATTACTTATCACACATTAACTAAAACTCCCAGCATTTCTTCATAATTTCCAATGTGATATTTAATTTCAGTTCTTTGACAATGTACATCAGAAGTGCTGTTTTATTTTTATTGAAATCCATGTTTTCGACATGACGTTCCGTTTAAATCCACATAAATTATTCATTGGTTAATTAGTCTATTGCACTCTGAGTCTGATCAAGTGTCGCCATCTATCAGGCTATGAAATCAAAATCTGCTAGGTTTCGCTGGAAATCTGAATAGCTATTTGCTTACTTCTGATGCAGTTCGTCATCTATCAGGTTACAAAATATACCTACATCAAACGAAATCTGCCAGGCTAACATGGAATGTGCCTAGTGATTTCATAATCATCAAAAAATAAATTTAATCTGTATTAACTACAGGTAATCCACATTGCGCATGAAACATGTCTGGTACAAGAACGACAGATGGACCAAAGGTAGGGAAAACGAATATAATATACCTGTTGCGACAAATTTTGAAAGCTGAGACTTTTCGCCCCTTTTGTTGACGGCAATGCACTTGTACATCCCAGACTCCTTGACTACCACCACCAGCTTTGATCTTCCCTCGGACACGGTGACGGTAGGGATATTGCGAGACTCCTCGACGTGCTGCCAGCCATCCGCCTCAAGATCACACCTCAGCCTGTCACACTGCTGCCACTGCCAGTAGACGGAGGGGGTCGGACTTCCCGTCCCGGCGCACTCCAGGGTCACAGAATCCCCGACCATGTAGTAGGGGGAGCTGTCGTGTATCGTCACGGTAACAGTTGGTGGCACTGGAACATATCGCAGTCAATAAATATAAAATGTAGGAATGCTTTTCAAGTTATTATAGTTTGTGTTTACCTCATAGAGATGTTTATGGATAGAAACGTCTAGGAATAACATAAGATACATACGCTAGCTACATCACAGCAACATTACTGCTACCCATAGACTCTGCTTTAACTAGAAAAGACTCGCTACACTATAGTAACATTGTAGCTATCCATAGACATGGTTTCAACAACATATGGTTGTCTTTTCTCCCAGTGCAGTGCCGGGTAACTCGTATTACATACATTACAGTAGTCAATGCCCCAAAATAAAAAGACAGATTCTGATATACCGGGTAGTCAACTAGTTCAGACTCACCAGTCACTGCGAGCGTGATAGATTCGGAAGTCTGCATGTCTGCATTGACGGCTTCGAGTTCATAGACACCAGCATCGGCCAAGCTGACATCATAAATCCTCAGCTTTACTTTTTCTGCCCGGTACCTGAATAAATACAGCCTCGGCTTTAGTCACAATTGTTTATAAAATCCCTCGAATTCATCGTAATTGTTGTCTCAAATGATACAATAACCACACATGCCACCAACACCGTTTGTTAAGGCCACTGTTGCTGCTCAGAAACGGTGACAAATTGCGATGATTCGGAGTGAAAATGTGGCGTTAATCACACCAACTGTACACATGGCCGTCACTAGTGCGACACACATGGCTGTCACTAGTGCGACACACATGGCTGTCACTAGTGCGACACACATGGCTGTCACTAGTGCGACACACATGGCTATCACTAGTGCCACACACATGGCTGTCACTAGTGCGACACACATGGCTGTCACTAGTGCGACACACATGGCTGTCACTAGTGCGACACACATGGCCGTCACTAGTGCGACACACAAGGCAGTCGCTAGTGCGACACACATGGCCGTCACTAGTGCGACACACATGGCTGTCACTAGTGCGACACACATGGCTGTCACTAGTGCGACACACATGGCTGTCACTAGTGCGACACACATGGCTGTCACTAGTGCGACACACATGGCTGTCACTAGTGCGACACACATGGCTGTCACTAGTGCGACACACATGGCTGTCACTAGTGCGACACACATGGCCGTCACTAGTGCGACACACATGGCTGCTGGTTTCTGGTGTCAATGTAACATCGAGGATATCTGTCATGTCATTGTACCTCCTAGGTTACAAATCAATCAATGTAAACTTGATTATATGTATTTAATACTTGTAATATATGGAAATATGAATTTCTTTTGTCGTAATGATTCACTAATATTACTAGGGAGGGATTTTTTTTAAGTTAAATAATTGTTGAAATTAAAGGACAGGGTGGCTCCTATGAGAACTATTAAATTTAGTCTTAGCAGGAGTCTCCTGTCTATTATGTGGTATTAACTTTTATTTTCATACTGTACAATATATTCTTATCAATTAGGTTTTTTCATGTTGATTTAAATTTAATATATCGTATGGTTTCTGTACTGAATAGTTTGTGCTGTGTCTTTGGGACAAATCAATATTTCCTATTCCTGTTCCTGATAGTATTGAAATGGTATGATTTTCTGATGTGTGTGTGTGTGTGTGTGTGTGTGTGTGTGTGTGTGTGTGTGTGTGTGTGTGTGTGTGTGTGTGTGTGTGTGCGTGCGTGCGTGCGTGCGTGCGTGCGTGCGTGCGTGCGTGCGTGCGTGCGTGCGTGCGTGCGTGCGTGCGTGTGTGAGCATGCATGTCTATACATAAAAAAAAACAACACCAGAACAAGGGGAAACAACCCAGAACAAGGAGTAACAACCTCAGAACATGGGAAACAACCCCAGAACATGGGGTAACAACCTCAGAACATGTGGAAACAACCCCCAGAACATGGGGTGGCGATGATTTACCTCATCTCATAATGTCTGTCGTCAAGGTCAATGGGTTTGTCGTCCTTATACCAGTTCATGTTTGGCTTGGGGTATGAGTCTACTGTCACCATGAGATCAACCTCTTGTTCACCCTCTTTTACCTCTATGACCTCTTTGACAGGATGCAGGTAAACAAACGTCTTCTCTGTAAACCAACATTGTATCGTTTTAAAAGGAATATACAATGAGTTTCAATGGTTAACTGATATACAGCTAGTCAGGGGCTTCTTAATGTTTGGTTCTCAAAGTACATATAAATTAACAATGCTACAGTACTTATAATTCATATAGTACTTGTATTTCATATAGTACTTGTAACGGTACTTCATATAGTACTTGTACTTCATATAGTACTTGTACTTCATGTAGTACTTGTACTTCATACAGTACTTATACTTCATGTTTTAACCTTTGTTGCTCTAGTATATTTACCATCAGAAAACTGTATAAAATGTGAATCTGACAAACTGATAAAGAATCCACTGAATAACGTTATGTTTCACCTTTAAAATTGAACATTTTGTGGTTGGTCTTTATATGCAGTAAACCAGTGTATATATATATATATATATATATATATATATATATATATATAATATATAATATATATATATACTGTATATATATATATATATATATATATATATATATATATATATATATATATATATATATATATATATATATAATATATATATATATATATATATATATATATATATATATATAAAAGTTGAACCATGGAGAAATGTAAAGGAATCTGTTCTTATAAGCATACACCAAAATTTGTTTCTCTAGACAATAACGTAACTGTTTAACACTAGTGGTGTCATTTGGTGACTAGTGTAGAACTGAAATGTAGTGCCAACTGTTTAACATCAACGCTTTTTAGTTGTTCCACATTAATTAAATTACAATAATTATGGATCCTGCTGATTAAAAAAAGGGGTGCATGCTAATTAGGGCATGTATATATATATATATATATATATATATAAAATATATTAAACAGGTATAATATTCATTCAGCCCTTCGCGAATCAGATTTGTAGATGTACACATCTGTAGTGTGTAAAAAAATTAAGTAACATGCGCAGTCACGAGTCGGCTTAATAAATGTGTGACTTTTGTTAAAATCATCGAAAGCATCTACTTTGATTTACTTGTCAAAGTGAATTTAGTTTCTAGACAACATATTTGCAACAGAAACTACTCTGTCACGTTTGCCCTTTTTAAGTCCAGTTGGACCAAACTAATTTAATACATCTACAAAGATACCAACTAATCAGAAAAGTATGAAGCGTGATGCTGGTTTGGTTCCACTTACCATAAACATAAACACTCGTCTCTCGGAAATTGGTCTTTGTGTCGTGGTATGTCACATGGCAGCGATAAACGCCTTCATCACATTTGCGAACATTCCACACGTCAAGAGTACTCTGGATTTTATCATATCGATACCCGTTACTCTTCATCGAGTTGCTTCGCAGGTTAGTGATTATGTTTCGGTCAGAAATCTGTATGGTCATAATTGATTAATTTAATCATATTATTGACTTGGCTGCCAACATACAAATGATAAAATCCACATACCACAAGTTTTCAAAACTTGAAACTTTCCTTTGTACATCCATTGTAAAAAGTACATTAAATTATATAGAACTGTACGCATTAATGCTGTAATTTAAGTTTATCTTTCATAATAATAAAAACTCTACTGGTAAACAAAAACCTTTTGGACATGTTGAAAGAAGTGTTTGATCATTTAATATTAAAATGCTACTCAAATGTTACTGCATATTAATAATTCACCCTGTTGAAGTAAAGAAAAAAATTATTTTAATAATACCTAAGTCATGAATTTAAAAATAAAACAACCGGATTTGTGATGGCAGGTCATTTGCGGAGGCAGGCCGACTCCCAAAGAAAGTAGAGGCAATGAAACAGCGACGCCAAGGTAATGGGGATAGACCACAACTAATATGGGAGGACGGCATAAAGTGGAATGTAAGAAAGGCTGAGGAAGATGACAAGTGGAGGGAGACGGTTGTAGACAGGGAGAAATGGAATGGCATAACAGCTGGAGTGGTGCAGCAGTACATGAACTAGCCTTATCTCTTTATAAAGGGAGCAACGCAGGAGAACACATTACACGTTACCTCGCCAGATGAATAAGTCCATTTATAGTGAACAACCACGCCCAACTCGACACGAACGACGCAGCGAAAGTGGATGTTCTCTCCCACGAGGGCTCGTGAGTGGCTGGACTCCAACTCCGGCTGAGGGGTTGATGTCCCCGCTACAAAAAACAAAACTCAAAATTAATATTCTGTTGTAGTGCATACATGTAGAGGGAGGGTGAGGGGAGGGGAGGGAGTGGGAGAGAAAGGGAGAGAGGGTCAGTGAGAGAGAGGGAGAGGGATAGGGAGGGAGAGACAGACAGACACAGAGACATACAGTGACAGACAGACCGAGAGACAGCAACATACAGAGAGAGAGAGACAGACAGACAGACACAGAGTGAGACAGACAGAGATCAAGATAGGCAGAGAGACAGACAGACAGACACAGAGCGAGACAGACAGAGAGCGAGACAGGCAGACAGACAGAGAGGGCAGGCGGGCGGGCAGATTAACAACCATCATGAAACTCTACATATGAAGTGGTAACAATAACCATTTGTGAACAGAAGCACGTACCTTTGTAGCTGAGGATAACAATCAGAGGATTGACCGTTTTATTTCCAAGAGTCGCCATGCACTTAAACACGTCTGAGTATACGTAATTAGGGTACAGAATGCGGAACCCAGTTCTTGGGTCATAGGTCAAATCGTCACCAATAGTCATCCTTATCGATGGAAATTTTACAAGTTTTACACTAGCCCTTGGGTCCGACACTCGACAGGGAATCGTCGCAACTTGCGCCTGGTGGATGGGCATGAAGATTATCTTCTTTAGCCACAGATTATCAGCATCTGCAAGTCACATGACATCACATTTCATCGATTGGTTATTTAATTTTTTTATTAATTTTAATTTAATTAATTTAAAAGTACATAATCTGATCAATTTTATTTATCTTGCTGCCCAAATGTTTTTTAATTAACCATAACATTTTAAAATATAATTTGACCATTACCTGTTTATGAATAGCAACCCTACCATTCGGCATGTAATATTCGAATCAAAACATTCAAATTAAACAGATAACGGTAAAATTATATGAAAAAATCTGTGGTTCATTAAAACACATTTGGGCAGTCAAGACTGTACATTTAATTACAATTAATTAAACATAAATTTATTTAATTAAATAATAATTTTTTTAATATAATAAATTATTTACGCAGGCATTATGTTTCACGGTAACACAACATATACAGTGCAACCAGTATCACTACAATTATTTACCAAAATAGCAGACATCTTACCACCGACTTACCCTTCACATAGAGGTAGAAACTCAAACTGTTCCTTGTGGCAGTGCTGTCTCCTATGTATGAACACGTGAACATGCCAGTGTCCTTGTACGACAGGTCGGTGATTCTGAGTAAACTCTCGTAAAATCTCTGTGATTGCCCGACTTGTGACATCCAATTTGTCATGTTCAGTCTTTGCAAGGTCGACTGCAAATGCTAAGAAAAAATTTGTCATGGTCAGTCTTTGCATGATCGACTGCAAATGCTAAGAAAAAATTCACATAGCAGTTGAAGGACATAAACATGATACAAGTATATTTGCTTTTGTTTAATGTGGTGGCATTTGTATTGTAGTTTTATGTGAAACTGCCAATAACATACTGATAAAGTTTTAAATATCAAACCAGAGTCTTGTGAAAGCCCATGTAACATTTTAGGGCCTGAAAGTGACCCAATTAATTTAGTACACTTGTAATGGTAAGATTCATCATTTTTATCTCTTAATGAACATGCCACCCAGTGGACATCACCATGAAATATTTTGATGTCCCTGAAGCTCCACCTAGTGGATGTTATAAGGACAGATTTTTATGGCCAAGTGGGCATTATCTGGTTGGATTTTTACATCCCTTAAGCTCCACCTAGTGGACATTATCAGATTGAATTTTAACGTCACTGAAGCTCCATGTAGTGGGCATATTATGGTGGGATTTTGATATCATTAGATCTCCACCACATTATCAAGTAGAATTTTGATGTCACTAGTGGACATTATTAAATTTGCTTTTGAAGAATTGATAGTGTGATATAAAAATCTTCAAGTTACAGGTACAACCAAAATCACAGGTGTATTTTTAAATACAATAAATCTAAATTTAAATAAAGGTGAACGACCGTTTGACATTTTTTCAAACTAACACCTGCAGGGATAAAAAATGATCGACAGATGGCACCTGTCTGGAGACCCTACCCTTTTTGCCCCAATTCATACATCACTGTCAGTAGGGTGCACACACACATACATGCACAGAGTGCATGCACTCGCCAACAGAGAACCGGTATAGCAGAAGAGAAATTGCCGTTTGCTTTTTACTTACTAATTCAATAATCATATTAGACTGCAGATGCCACGCAACAGTAAATGGCTGGTTTAAATGCTACACTTATTCCATGTAACCGAACCAAGAGACCATGATTAAAACTGCTCACTCAGTCAGCGTATAAAACACACACCGCTTTACATCTCTTCAACACTCTACCAAGTCAAACTTGTAAATGTATCACTTTTATGCAAACAAGAAAGAGTTTGCCTTGCATAATGGAAGGGTTTCTTATCACTATAAGATGTAGAATTAGCGAATATCACTAGAGGAATATCATATATGATTCAATACTGTTGCAACATCATACGCCATGCACCAGATTGTTATACGATGCTGTTTTGTGTTCTTTTGTTAAAAACAATTTCCTATGTCACAGTTACTTAATGCTAGCCCTAATGTGTTGGACCGACAAAAAAACCAGACTTTGGGTTAATCACATTATATCAATATCAATTCTAATTACACACCAATTACAAATACCAATTCCAGTTCCAATAACACCTCAAAAACACCAATTGCAAAATATGAATTCCATTTTGAAATAAAAGAACAGAGAAACCATAGACATACTCAAGGCAAAAAATAACATCTATTTTATATTAGCTTTATTTAATTCCTGCAAGTCACGGTACACAATAGCATACAAATAATATTATGCTATACACAACATATTATATTTTATTGATTATTTGTGGCGAATAATTTGAGTTATAAAGTTACATGATATCAATCAAATTTTCACCAATTCCAGTTATTTTTAAAAACAAAACACCAGTTCCAATTCTGGAATAGAAATTGACATTTCAATTCCAATTACAGCTGTACAATGTATTTGACCCCCAAGACTGATTACAACTGGATTTGTTATTTATAGAAACAGCGTTGGGTCACTGCGTATAGGCTCACACAAACAGTACTGCAACTGGCGTCAGTGTTGACTGAATTATCAGTTTCTGACCAGAACACATAAACATGTTAGCACATGCTGGGCTACTAGACAGTGATAGAGCTCAATTACTCATAAGTAGCCAATGTGTGGAAATCTATGGACAAGTCAGAGTGAAAGCATAACTGTTTAATATAGATTCCAACAAAGCTTTAAATCTATGGTAGCTAGCCAGACTAGTAAGTTTTAATATTTTAATCCACTAGCACAATTAATGTTGCACCGGTCCTGTACAAAGGAAATTATGGAAGATGTTGATATGACCTTCTATAAAACACACATATTCTTTTAATTTTAAAGGCAGATAGTTATTACTACAGCTAATACCATAACTGACCTTTATGGAAACGGCTCGTCAATGCTCCAGTGATCATCGTTTCTGATATCACCTTTGTGGTTTGTGGTTTGTATCCACAGATAGACTAAACTTTGTATGAAAATATTCACTGGCCAACATCTATTTATTTACTTGTCTTCTTTGTACTCTCTAGTTGGGGTTTAAGTCACCGCCAACATCTACTAATCTACATTAAATCTACTAGCCTCGAGCTACCAGACTACTGCACTAACTTCACACCTTGATTCTACCTAAAACAACCCTGGCATTATCACGAAATATTACTGAGTTATATTGCGGTCACCATAACCTGAAGGGCAAAGTCTGCAACCCTGTTTTCTCATACTGATTTATATACGTTTGTCATGTTTAATGATAACGCACGACACACAGCACACAACATGAACAATGAAAAAATGGAAATGTCACAATTGGTTAATATATAACCTGTAAATTTGAGAGATTATTGCATTACGTAAAAGACTCAGTGAAATTAATAAAATCTATTTATGTGACAAATAAAACTGCTGTTTGAAGTGTTCTTTTAGCATCCATCATTTTGTAAATTACTTCAGCTGGATCGCATTTTCTTCTCATTCCACAGTATTTCTAAAATGTTTATGTTTTTAAAGCCATGATATTAGAAAGCAATTATTCCTATCTAAAGCACTTTAATATACTTAAACTTCTAAATGTTCTTATTCCAATGAGATATCACAAAATGAACCTTAATTGTATGAACATTTGACTTTTCGAATTAATCTTTGAGAAACAAATGTATGTGGAGGAGAAATTTACACCAAATGGACGCCGTAAGAAAGTTGGCACTGAAGCAAAAACATCACATGACAAATAACCTACAGCAAGTGTAAACATCCTGTCTATGAGCAGAATGCACAACAACACTATGTAAAAGTTTTTTTAATATAGACTGAAATTAAGTAAAATATATTTAAAATTGTTGGCAGCTAGTGTGTGTGACGATTAGCTGTTAATCGTCGTCTGACCCCTGTTGATTTAGTTTTGGTTTCCGGTTTAGTGATTATGCTAATGAGTTTCTGCCTTCAATAAAGTCGCACATTTTGTATACAATCTTATATAGCACGTTTTACTGAACGACAAAGCGTCCCATGGTGGCAACGGCGGGATGATTACTGCGTACCAGAAAGGTACAGTTTCGCACAGAATTCCCACTTCAAAAGGCAGAAAGTGACAATTGTCGTACTGAGCGATAACATGGCATCTAACGCGTTGCCCGTTCCTGCACCGTTAGAAATACACGACACCAACGCCGCTGACAAATGGAGGAAGTTCCTGGCGGCGTGGGAAAACTACGCACTAGCTACGGAGTTGGACGCCAAGCCGCAGGCAGTGCAAGTGGCGACGTTGTTGACAGTTATTGGCGAGGATGGCCGAGAAGTACACTCGACGTTCCGGGACTGGGCGCAGGACGGAGACGACCGTCGCATACTACCCGTCTTGAAAAAATTCGCAGAATATTGTCAACCACGAAAAAACGTTCCATTCGAAAGATACAAATTCAACAAACGTATGCAGGAGAGCGGAGAACCGTATGAACAGTACAAAACTGCACTGCGCAAGCTGTCAGAGGCTTGTGAGTTCGACACGATCACCCCAAACGAAATTTTGAGGGATAGACTGATCTTTGGAATTCATGACACAAAGGTACGCGAACGGTTACTGCGTGAGAATAATCTGACACTTGCCAAAACAGATGAGATTTGTCGAGCGGCTGAGAGCATGACCGAGCAAATGAGGATTGTGGGTCAGTCGAGCAGTTCAGCTACGTCGGTTCATGCACTTCGACAATCGGTCGGCCAGAAAAAACGCGTCAAGAAAAAAGAGACGTCACACACGACTAAGAGCGAGGCAACGAAAGAGTGCTGGAACTGTGGTCGTCAACATGGCCGAGAGTCGAAGGAGTTATGTCCGGCCTTCGGCAAAACGTGCGAATGCTGTGGCAAATCGAATCATTTCGCAAAAAAATGCCGGCAAAAACGGTCAGGCAGAGCGCGAAATTCAGTAAGGACGATCGGAGAGTCGGAGGAGGTTTCTCCGGTCCGCGAGGTGGCGACACTGGCGATGTTAGACGATTCGCAGTGCGTGACCTTGAAGTTGGACTCCGGGAGCTACATACGCTTCCAAATCGACTCCGGGGCCCAAAGTAACGTGGTGCCTCTGAAGCTGTATCAACGGGCCACTAAAGACGTGCGGCTGAAGGACGTCAACAGGTGTCAATCATCGATACTTGCGTTTGGCGGTTCTCGGCTGACAGTGGTCGGTGAGGTACACGTTCGAGTCTGGCGAGGCGACTACAAATGCATCCTCGTCTGCAAACTGGTCGACAACGACAACATCCGGCCAATCCTGGGGAGGAAGGCTTGTGTGGGCATGAAGTTGATCCAGTATACGGACAATGATGTGCTACACAAACCAGCGACTCGAGGCGAGCAAGTCTACGCGGTCGAGGGTGCGCTGATCAGCAAGGCAGCTGTCATCGAAAAGTACGCCACTGTGTTTGGTGACGGCATCGGCGAACTAGAGGGCGAGTATCAAATCCGGCTGGTTTACGCGGTCGACCCCATCCAACACGCCCCACGCCGAGTACCAGTCGCTCTGAGAGACCGACTGAAGGCGACGTTGGACGACATGACTCGGGACGACATCATTGAGGTTGTCGAAAAACCCACCGCGTGGATCAGCTCGATGGTAGTGATCACGAAGAAAGACAGCAAACTTCGCATCTGCTTGGATCTCAACCGTGCGATCCGGCGAGAAAACTACCAACTACCAACGATTGAAGACATCGCGACGCGACTGCACGGAGCCAAGGTGTTCACTGTCCTTGACGTACGCCATGGGTTTTGGCACGTGCGCCTCGACGACCGCTCTTCATATCTGACGACCTTCCATACACCTTTCGGCAGGTATCGTTTCAAACGTATGCCGTTTGGTATCAGTTCGGCCCCCGAAGTTTTTTTAAAAAAAATGCACGAACTGATCGAGGGGTTACAAGGTATCGAGGTTGTGGCTGATGATTTTGTTGTCGTAGGGTACGGCAACACGGTCGACGAGGCAAACGTTGACCACGACAAACGACTCCACTCATTTCTGCAGCGATGTGAGGAGCGAGGGGTCAAACTAAACGTCGACAAGTTCAAACTGAGACAGGAGGAAGTTCGATTCATCGGGCACGTCGCAACGTCTGACGGGCTGAGTATCGACCCCACTAAGGTGAAGGCTATCGTTGACATGCCTAACCCTACTGATGTTGCAGGAGTTCAACGCTTGTTGGGATTGGCCCAGTATCTGGCCAAGTTCAATCCGCATCTCTCTGACATCACGAATCCGCTACGAGAACTTACGAGGAATGACACCGACTGAATGTGGGAAAGCTCGCAACAGAACGCAGTCGACACGCTGAAGAAAGCTGTCGCAAGTACACCTGTGTTACGCTACTACAATCTCGCAGACGAAGTGACCATCCAGTGCGATGCGTCACAATCAGGACTTGGTGCAGCATTGATGCAGAACGGCCAGCCGGTGGCGTATGCATCACGTGCCCTGACGCCACCTGAAACAAGATACGCTCAGATCGAAAAAGAGCTATTGGCGATCGTGTTCGCGTGTGATCGATTTGAGGCCTACATTTACGGCCGTGATCGCGTGAGCATTGAATCCGACCACAAGCCGTTGGAAACGATCGTTCTGAAGCCTCTCAGCAATGCACCTAAACGGTTACAGCGGATGCTGCTCCGTTTACAGAAATACACACTCGATGTCAAATTCAAGAAAGGCGAACACATGTATTTGGCCGACAAGTTGAGCCGAGCGTACATACCTGAGGTCAAGGTGTGCGACTTCGTACATGAGCTTGAGGAGCTAGACCACCGTGAGTCACTCCCCGTCAGCCAGGAACGATGGCAACAGCTCAACCACGCGTCAGAGAACGACTATGTGTGTCAGCAGCTACGAGCGACCATTCAGAATGGATGGCCGGAGACCAAAGCAGAGGTCCCCGAGTGTGTGCTACCTTACTACGACTCGCGAGACGAGTTGACGGTTCAAGGAAATCTGATCTTCAAAGGGCAGTTGTTGGTCGTGCCCGCTGCGGTACGTACCGAGTTGATGTCAGTGGCACACGCGAGTCACATTGGCATTGAGGGCTGTCTAAGGAGAATGCGCGAATGTCTATACTGGCCGCGTATGACAACACAAGTCAAGGATTACATATCCAAGTGTTGACGTCCTCACCGCATTACGCACAAAGCAATGGAAAATCGGAGAACGCGGTGAAGACGCTGAAACTAATCTTCGCCAAAGCCAAACAGAGTGGTGAGTCCGAGTACATGGCGCTACTCGACTGGAGGAATACGCCGTCCGAAGGGATGGGCACGAGTCCCGCTCAACGACTCATGGGCCGACGTTGTAAAACGTTGCTCCCAACAGCTGGAACGCTGTTGAAACCACGATATGACACCAATGCCGATACACGAGCATTGGCAGGCAGAAAACGACGTCAGTCGTTTTACTACAACCGACACGCGCATCCACGTCCGCCAATCAACGAAGGCGCAACCGTTCGTATGAGGCTTCCAGGTGAGAAGACGTGGACACCAGGAACGTGTACCGAGCAGGTCGACTCACGAAGCTACCGCGTGAAGGTTGGAGGGACGGTCTACAGGCGCAATCGACGACAGTTGGTGTGTGCTGGCGAGCAGCCCCACGATGAAACGAGCCGTGATGACGCGCCGTCTTCGTTGAGTGATGGCAACCTCGAGACGCAACCGCTTCCGGTCGTGCCAGATGTGTCCCCAGGTCTTCGCAGATCTGTGCGCGAACGCAAGCCGCCAGCGTGGCTCAGCGACTACCTTTCGGCGTAATTTACTAACTTTCTCCATAAGACATTGTTATCACACGACAGTCCATAAGAGACAGTACATTTTGTTTACAATCTCGTGTGTAATCGTTTTGCTAATAATTAGTCACAGTTGTGAATAAGTGACTTTTCTTGTAAGAGGAAAGATGTGACGATTAGCTGTTAATCGTCATCTGACCCCTGTTGATTTAGTTTTGGTTTCCGGTTTAGTGATTATGCTAATGAGTTTCTGCCTTCAATAAAGTCGCACATTTTGTATACAATCTTATATAGCACGTTTTACTGAACGACAAAGCGTCACAGTGTGATATGAACAAAATTAAAAGTTAATGCAAATAATTCGGAATCCATACTTTTTAACAATGTAAGAGTTGTAAAGAAATAAACTCCTCTATACAATTTAACAAGGTCATGAACAAAAACTGAAGACAAAACTATTCCTAGTGCACAATATTCACTGAAAGTGCTAATGAAATACAATGTGTCTTATCCCTATTCCTATCCATGGAAGACCTGTCGAGACTCCCTTTTCTGGCCTGAAACTCCATCTCACTTCTTCACGGACATGAGATGAAATCCCCTATATTTCATGCTTCCTCCATTTTCAAATAATCTCCCATTTTTTGCACTACATCGAATTAAAAAAAAAGGGTTTTCTTCCATCCTCTGTTTTGCTTGGAATTTGCCTGGCTGAATAATGTTGATTGGTCAATAAACCTGCGTTCACGTATCTTCAGCTTTTTTGCAATTTTGGTAAAACCTTGTCCTCAATGATGCATTTTTGTACCACGTAAAAAATCTCCAGCCTCGCCACTTCAGAAACTGAGCTAGTCTGATGAATAGCCTGACCTTAACTAGGCTCCAACGCATTTCTGCAGGAGCTAAAATGAAGACCTGTCTAATTAGGCAGTAATGGGAATGAAATTACAGCCATTATGTCCTGTGTGTGTCTGATAATGACGCCCTGGAAGCCCAATTATTATCCTCCGATGTTGCTGCTCGTTGGCTCCAACGCACGAATCACCCATGGCCTGTCAAAAATTCTGAATGTGAGAACACCCCACTATCCGCGATCTCTACTATGTTGTCACCACAGCTGGAGACTTTTAAATTATCATAAAAAATACCACGATGAGAGAGATTATTTTTTTCCCATTTGCTATATATCTTTCAATTCATTATGAAACATGAGCATGATCGTCCAAGATATCAACTTTTTGCCAAGCAATTTTGGTTGGCAGTATAAACACACAACTACATTTGTACACACAGCGCTAGACTTAATGGGAAACAATGACATACCAGGGCCGTGTTTGACTTACTGACCAACAATGACCAGTGGTCACTATGGATTTTGTGGACACTTGGCTATAGTGGACATCTTATGATAGTGGACACCTTGTAACAATGGACACCTAGTAATAAAGGACACCTTCCCATACTGGACACCTTGTAATAATGGACACATTGTAACAATGCTTAAACTGGCTACAGTGGACAAATGACCATAGCAGATACCTGGCTATAGTGAACACCTGGTCATAGCATGCATCTGATCAATCCAGAATAATGTAATTATTACAACATATTAAACATTGCTTACCTGTGTTGGGTAGGACCAATTAAGGGTTTGTTGCCACTACATTTCACTGTGAGATTGTCCCCTTTCTCCAAGACCAGCTCATCCCCAACATTGAGGATGGGCTGGCTACTAGAGGTCACTGCACTGAACAGGGCTTCAGCAGCCATCGGCCTCTGACCTGTAACAAAACAATAAAGATGGGTTCTATTGTAGTATGGCAGATATATATATATATATATATATATATATATATATATATATATATATATATATTAATCAGAAAAGTGTTTTCATTACAAAATATACCCTTTGTTCATCGTCATATATATATATATATATATATATATATATATATATATATATATATATATATATATATATATATATATATATATATATATATATATAAAAATTATTTAAAACACTTTTCTGATGTATTGGCACTAATTTATTAGTAATTTTTTATTTTTAACATGTACATGTATGTGTGTATTATATATACACATGTATGCACATACACATACATGTGTGTATGTAAATGTTTGTGTATTTGTACGTGTGCATATGTGTGTATAATTATAAACTGTGTACACACACACACTATATCAAATACAGAGGGTATTTATTTTGTGTTTGGTGAAGAGATTATCTGAACACAACATTTATTTAAACAAATTAACATTCTTCAGGTTGATGAGGGTGTGACTACATAAAAAGAAAAATGACAAAAAAGTATTTTGCCAAAGACTACCATTTAAAAACCCAATAACTGTGTGAACCCAGAATGGACCTAATTATCAAGCAATGGTTTATCAATAATCCAAATATAAGTATCACTAGTACTTATATGTTTTGACTGCCATCTTAAATAGAACTAACTTTAATCTTTCAAGGATAAAGTTAAGACAGCAACAATTGTTGATCATGAAGTCAGCTCAGTAACAGACAAACTATGTTAAACACAACGTTTACACGACAGACAATTTACAGGATAAACAAATAAGCTGAACTGTAATAAATACTATCTGACTGTTCGCTAATGCGGCAATAATTGACAATATCTGAAAATCTATATAAAATTTGTTGCACTCTCGGATGTTTTCAACAAACAAAGTCATTAGTAATGCAAACACTGGAATGACCTGACTAAACTATGAGTCAGACTCAGAGAGGGAGGACTGTTTTAGCTGATTAGCTTTGGCTTTGCCATGGTTACATTCCTTGACCTTGTCAACGTACGTTCGTTAGTCTTGTCAACCCAAATCTTGCAGACTGTAAATTGTAATCACACATACATTTTAGCCTTTTTCCGAAAAAGGAAAAAATGCTGAAAGAGATGTTAACCAAAAACAGCAATTTTTTATTATAACATATTTAAAACATTGCATTTTGAAGACGCAGTTAATAATTTATTGCAAGGAAATTCGTAGATACATTCACTATTTTAAGTTTTATAAGTAAAATGTTCTACTGTTTTAACCTCTTTTACCATAATACATGCTGCTTTGCTACCCTATGCAATGTACTACTTTAGGACACCCATACCCTATACTGTGTTGACCCTTTCTACCATCGACTGTTTAGCCCCTCTAACTCTGCACCCTACTCACAGTTGATAAGAGCTGGTTCAAGTAGTAGATAACATGTTATCAGGCTGGAACCATGTCCTGGAGTGTCTAAATAAAGCTGCAACGCTATACTTTGTTTCCTCAGGTGAAACAATACAAGCATTAGATGAACACCAAACCACTCAATATTGGGCTAACAGACATGGTTTGGGTTTAATGCCCATGCAAGGGTGAGGGTGTTTTTGTGATTTTTTATTTTCATCTTCTTTCAGCATGGGATGTTAGCTTGGATTTTGGAATGGTTCTTAACTTGTCAATATCCTCATACATGTAATACAACATAATTTGATAAATTTATATGACATATTTATTGCATTATTTTATTTGTGGACATACTCTGTTGGGTTGTTCCTGACAATCTTTCTTATACAACACAGTTGATTTATCGTGGACTATGGATATGGCTAATGAAGTGGTTGCATATGTGTGGTGAGTGAGTGAGTGAGTTTATTTTGGGTGTTTTGAGAATATTCAACTACCAATAATAAAATTACCTTGCCACTTTCTAATTGATGTGTTCTATATATATATATATATATATATATATATATATATATATATATATATATATATATATATATATATATATATATATATATATATATATATATATCCCAAAAGATTGGCCTACTATATACTGTTAGAATACTTCACAACGTACCAACATTGACTTTCGACTTATCAAATATTTTTTTTTGGTCATAAATGAGTTTTAAGGAGAAACCTAATTTCATTATGTAAGAAACAGAAGTAATTCACGCTAACATTGGATCAAGCAACTAATCAGCTGATATAAATATTCAATCCAGTATAACAGCACATTCAAATTGCAATAAAGATTAATCTGCCTCTACTGGAACCAAGATAATGAAATAACAGATGTTATTTACACATCTCAGATGTAGCTGCTGTTTGATATCTTTCTGGAGATAGTCCTGGAGTAAATGTAAAGGGCCTAATCTTGGAATAGAGTATATCAGTGTTGATATGTCTAAGCTACTAAGGTTCTGGAACACTGACTTAGTAACTAAGGCTGTTATCAGCAAGTTGCAGGTGCCAGCAAGAACTGGCTTAAATTTCCAACAAAGATTGCGAAACAGTATATGGACAAAACCCCATGGGCCAAAATCCTACAACGTTAAAAGTGGATAAAATCCCACAATATAATATTTATTTTTGCTCATATTTGTTTTATATGTTGATTAGTTAGTGGGTTTTTGTCAGATCGTTCTTTTTCTATTAAGAGTGGCTTCTTCTCAGACACTATCTGGCCAGTTTTTGAGGGATTTTGTCCACTTTTGTTCATAATGTGGGGTTTTGTCCATGTGGGATTTTGTCCATAATCTGTCTTCAGCAGGAAGTATTACTACCAAGATTCCCCGACAAGAATAACAAGTAACGTGCCACATTCCATAGCTCTAGTCTGCTGATGTTGATGCTTCAGCTGTCCAAACTGCTCAGTGCATTTCTGATTTATACGCCTTAATGACACTATACAGCAGAACCTGTCTATAGAGACCTCCCTTTGTGTCTAGCGAAAGTGGTCTCTCGAGACAGGTGGTCTCCCATAGTAGATTAATCAACATTGAATAGACGACCAAGGGGAACCAAGAGAGCAGTCTCTCAAGACAGTGTTTCTCCCATAATAGAGGTATCCACAGTAATCAGAAAAGCCCATGTGAAATTCCTTGATTTTATGGCCTAGGAGAGTGTTCGGCAACCTTTTTGAACGTAGGGCCAAATTAGTGACTTGGAATAGGTTAGTGGGCCACACATACACGCACGCACGCACGCACGCACGCACGCACGCACGCACGCACGCACGCACGCACATGCACTCACGCACATGCAAACACGCACATAAGGATATTATCATTCTTGTAACACGTACAATATATATATATATATATATATATATATATATATATATATATATATATATATATATATATATATATATATATATGCATGCAACATACATACGTTGTGTGTGGCAGTGGTATCGAGTGTTGTTGTAAATAGGTCTGATTTTTAACAACAGTACGATAGTCACTATGTTGTTTAAAAACACACATTATTCATGTTACGTGTTCTTGGCATGCAGCTGATGCCATATTGACCCGTGTGCCACTGGCGTATGATGCTAGAGATGTTGCTGCGCCACCAAGTGTCCCACATCTGGCTGCAAACTTGACACTGCGAGCCTCAGCACGTCATCCAAATGTCCATCTGTTAGATGCGTTGATGGCTTGGATTATACGAAGTTCATCTTATAATAATAATAATAAAATTACTTTTTGGGCGCCAATATCATCGGAAAATCCAAGCTCAGTGGCGCAACAAAACCAAAGGATTAGGCATTCTCCTTACCATATACAATGCAAAAAGTCGTGAACCGATGGATGGAGGATAGACCATTTTGATAAGATTGGTTTTCAGATTACGGCGAAATGAAGCTATATTTCTTGCTGATTTTACGCTGTCGGGGAGTGAATTCCACAGAGTTGGTGCGGCAACCGAAAAAGATCGAGTTCCAGCATTTGTCTTAACTCTGGGAACAGAAAGTAAACCAGAACCAGACGACCGAAGCTGTCTGGGTTGTCTTGTTGGAGTGAGCATTGAATGTAAATATGCAGGTTGTTTGGTTGAAAGGGCTTGATAGGTAATTTTACAGATCTTAAAAATAATGCGATATCGCACAGGGAGCCAAAGCAATGATTTTAGAAGTGTCAGTGAGCGAGAGAAACGAGGGGATCGTGTAACTACCCTAGCCAAACAGTTTTGGACACGTTGAAGTTTTTTTTTCAGCAGCTCATTGAATGCTACGAAGGCCTACATGTCCGGAGTAGCTAGTTTGTTTTCTATGAGTGTCGAGAAGTAATTTGCATCCCGCAGTTGTGTTTCCCACAATCGAAACCTGGTCTCGAAAGCGGAGACAAACTGGCACAGCTCATTGATTAGTTGTTCTCTTCTCTGGAGTTTGGCGTTCAGCAGAGTGAGGTGCTCCGTGACGTAGACTAAAATGCAAAATCACACATCCATAAGGGGTCAGTGAATGCCGGTACTTCTGCATCCTTCTTCTCCATGAATACGCTAATCTCATGTCTCAGCTCGAACACGTGGCACAGCATGGCAACCCAACCTAGTCTCATGTCTCGGCTCGTAAACGTGGCACAGCATGGTAACCCAACCTAGTCTCATGTCTCAGCTCGTACACGTGGCACAGCATGGCAGCCCAACTTAGTCTCATGTCTCAGCTCGTACACGTGACACAGCATGGCACCCCAACCTAGTCTCATATCTCGGCTCGTACACGTGGCACAGCATGGCAACCCAACCTAGTCTCATGTCTCGGCTCGTACACGTGACACAGCATGGCAACCCAACCTAGTCTCATGTCTCGGATCGTACACGTGGCACAGCATGGCAACCCAACCTAGTATCATGTCTCGGCTCGTAAACGTGGCACAGCATGGCAACCCAACCTAGTCTCATGTCTCAGCTCGTACACGTGGCACAGCATGGCAACCCAATCTAGTCTCATGTCTCGGCTCGTACACGTGGCACAGCATGGCAGCCAAACCTAGTCTCATGTCTCAGCTCGTACACGTGACACAGCATGGCAACCCAACGTAGCCAGGGCACTTCGGTTTAATGCAGGAATTATTAATATTGCACATTCCTCTCGGACGGAAGGTGCTGGAACTGCCAGTGATTTAACGAGTGATTACGAGTGTTATTCAAAACAACACATTATCACTCAAACACAAAAAAGATAGAACATTCATGTCTGCATGTTGGCAAAAGTGAATTAATTAAAGTTTAAAGGAAGTGAGAAATGTTTGATATGTTCATCACGTGGAAATGGTATTACCGAGTTGCATTATGTGATATGTCTCGCCTAGACGTCTCGTCTAGAATTTAGTCTAGACAAGACGTACTATTTTTTATTTTATATATCAATATTGCGGGCGCGGGCCGCGTCATGCATAATCTCGCTATCAGTCCGCGGGTCGCATGAAATAGCTCTGCGGGCCGCAGTTGGCCCGCGGGCTGCAGGTTGCCGACCCCTGGCCTAGGAAATTGTTCCCAAAATGTAAGAATTTCTATGACCTTGCGAACTGTGGAAGTGAGATAGATTGCAATGCAGTTTACCATTACCGTCCACAGATAAAATAAATGTTGTTTCCTTAATCATCTAATCTATACTGTACTAACAAGTCACCAGTCACCACTTATCCCACAGAACATCTCTGTCCACCAGACTTGCCAAGTCTACCGGTTTTCCCGGTAGACTACCGATTTTCACGTCTTCTACCGGTCGGTAGAACATTTCTACCGGTTTTTGCGATTTTGTGGGAAAATGTTTTTTTCCTCATTTTATCGGTAAAATCGGTACCGTTGAGTGAAAACTCTCGACTTTCCGTCAGCCGCGATTCCGACGACCAGTGATATCGCATCTACGTGCCATCGTGATCTCTGCTATATAATTATAGCGAGTATAAGTCCCCGCCAGAACAGTTTAATTTTTTCTTTCGCTTGAGTTATTTCTATCTACAATTTTTAATCACTGGTCGCTAGTTTCTCTATGACACGATGAAGCGTGCCTCGGCGGTTAAGCCGCGGGCACCGCCTAAGAAGGCGAAGTATGCCGACGCATACAAGGTTGCCTTTGAGGCCGATTTTCCGTGGGTCGGTAAAAGTTCGCGATCGACGAACCATGCATTTTGCCGTTCGTGCAATCGGTACGTTTCCATTGCGTCTGTCCATTTAGGCAATTTATTATGATTACTGAATGTACATTATTACTTAGTAGTCGTTATAAAAAATGGTTGACTGTTAGTGTTATACACCGCATATGGAGTAACGAGGGATACAGTAATGGCGGATTGGCGGCTATGCCTACGACTACGGCTACGAATTTCTTTTGCCTTGAACTTGGCCACTGGAATTTCACCCGCACCTTGGTACCGGTACTTGGTACTGTCAGCACTGCTGAAGTGCAAGTTGAACGAGGACACTATCTGTACTGAGTTCGCTACCTGTGAGCGCACACTGGGGCTGGCGCGTGTCGCGTGCACGTCATACAACGACTTGCACACTATATCGGCACAGCCACAGGAGCGAGTGTGAATTTTATTTAGAGCATTTTGTTGTACAGCTGTATCAATATTTTGTTTGTATTTTGTGTATTTATACATTAGTGTATTTTTTATTTATGTCATTTGCACATTCCAGGCAGTTTTTACATTTATATTTATCAATCTCAGTCAGAATTGTGTATACCTTTGTATATTTCTTGCATGGTATTTTTATTTTATTTATCAGTATTGCCTTATTTAACAGTATTATTCTGTAATCTGTACTTTATTAAGTGCCCTTTTATCAACATGGTGTTTGTTTTTTTACATTGCTGCATGCATGTCTAGCCTGTTTGTAATTATTGTTGTATAATTTTTATATATTTTTTATCATTTGAACATTTCAGTATAGAATGTGCGTGTTTGCGTAATTGAAATATGGAGCTATTTTCACTGCTATGTTTTTTTATCCATTACCTTAATTTTTATGCTTCTTTCGTTATGCTCAGTTTTTTTACCTGCATTTTAGCCTATTGTATAATTGTTATTTATGTACCTATATGTACCTTATTTAAATTGTATATAATTACCATTTCTTGTTTGTATTAAAATAATGTGTTTAACCATTGTGGTTAATAATGTGTTTGTTGTGCTGTGTCTCGAGTGTGTCTGCCGGTCGTCCACCGATGACGCGACGTCGCTACCCCGAATTTTTTGTTGTACGCACTAATCTACACCTTTCGGGCCTTCCGAAATTGGCAAGTGTGCACTGTCAAGTCATATTAGTAGCTACAGAAGCATGTGTTGATAACTGATTACAGTTGGTTCTCATGTGACTGGGATCACTGTAAATACTTGCTTAGGTTGAATTTCATATGTGCCATATATCATGCTTGTCTTTTCAGCACAGTCCAGTAACGGTATTTGTTTAGGTTGAATTTCATATGTGCCATATATCATGCACGTCTTTTTAGCACAGTCCAGTAACTGCAGTTCTTGGCACAAATAACCCCCAACTGTCCTTCCTTAGCCTATAATCAAGTAAATTGGTATTTCGCAATAAATGCTAGCAATTAACAATTACAGTTAACGTCGAAATCTACTGTCATAACTTCCAGCCGACATCAAGGAAACGTGTGATCTGTTGACGATTCACTTGAGTGGGCATGTGAATAGAGCCTAATTGAGTATTCCTTACCTTGAAGATACAAAACGGTCACAGCCAAAACGGCATATAGCACGTAATGGTGTTTCCCTTGAGTCATTATCCTTGGGCGTTCCTTTACCACCCTCAAATTCTGTCCGTAGGCCGATCGGACAACCCAAAAAGTAACACAGTCACAGGAGGTCCAAACGCGGCACAGCATACGTCCCAAGCCGAAGTCGTCTCAAGTGGTTACACTCCAAACACCCCAAACTTTGGCTAACGCAGGAGTTTGTGGTGGTCTGTGCGCATGCGCTGTGGGTGGTACGTACAGCTAAAAGACTAGTATCTTTAATGTTGCTGAAAGGGTTTTTATCTGATAGTTTTATTTATTTTATGTAAAGGATGTTTAGATGAAAATTTTGAATGGGTTGGTTGTGTGTATGGATACTGTCGCTGTCTTGGCACATGCACACATAGACAGTCCCCATACCCACACCATGGATTAGTTTACGCTGAGCACTGTATTTTAAAGGCAGTTTAGGTGAGGAGGTGTGGTGAAAGGGAGTTCCATGATAGCTTCTTGAAATGATTTGGGTTTTTTATGTTGGTAATTTTTGGTGGAATCATATTCCACATGCGAATGGCTCGGGGATAAAATGAAAAGAAGTAACACTGGGTCAGTAGCTGTCGATAGTGTGATTTAATTAATTAGACTTAGTGTCATATCCAGAATTTGGTCTTGATTGTGAGAGTCGACGACGACAGTTGTCAGCTGTTTTCATGGGATACACATACAGAAACGTACACACTAATTTTACGGTCGACGTACAGTGGCGAATTTATAGGCCATTGAATTTGTTTTTTCGGTAAGGTTTTTTTTGCCTTGAACTTGGCCACTGGAATTTCACCCGCACCCTTGGTACCGGCACTTGGTACTGTCAGCATTGCTGAAGTGCAAGTTGAACGAGGACACTATCTGTACCGAGTTCGCTCCCTGTGAGCGCACACATGTCATTTGCACATTCCAGGCAGTTTTTATATTTATCAATCTCAGTCACTATTGGTTATAGCTTTGTATATTTCTTGCATGGTATTTTTATTTTATTGATCAGTATTGCCTCATTTAACGATATTATTCTGTAATTTGTACTTTATTAAGTGCCCTTTTATCAACATTATGTTTCATGCTGATCTGTGCTTGTTTTTTTACATTGCTGCATGCATGTCTAGCCTGTTTGTAATTACTGTTGTATAATTTTTATACATTTTTATCATTTGAACATTTCAGTATAGAATATGCGTGTTTGCGTAATTGAAATATGGAGCTATTTTCACTGCTATGTTTTTTGTCCATTACCCCGATTTTTTTTGTACGCCCTAATCTACACCTTTCGGGCCTTCCGAACTTGGCATGTCTGCACTGTCAAGTCATATTAGCGGCTACAGAAGCATGTGTTGATAACAGATTAGAGTTGGTGTGACTGGGATCACTGTAAATATTTGTTTAGGTTGAATTTCATATATGCCAGATATCATGCTTGTCTTTTCAGCACAGTCCAGGAAATTCAGTTCTTGGCATATATATATATATATATATATATATATATATATATATGAATTACGATTTTCTTCAACCACAACTATTTTGATTACTTACTCAACCTTACCAAGACAACTGGCGTTGTACGAACGAACATAATTATTATATCTAGGCCATAGCATAGGCACAGCAAAATGATGTCGACAATCAGTGGCGTATCTAGGATATCGCAACGGGGGAGGCCTAAGGGAACCAAACTTAGCCACCCATTAGCTTACCAAAAAAAAAAACAACCTTACCGAAAAAAACAAATTCAATGGCCTATAAATTCGCCACTGTACGTCGACCCTAAAATGAGTGTGTACGTTTCTGTATGTGTATCCCGTGAAAACAGCTGATAACTGTCGTCGTCGACTCTCACAATCAAAACCAGATTCTGGATATGACACTGAGTCTGATTAATTAAGCCACACTATCGACAGCTACTGACCCAGTGTTACTCGTCAGCCGTTGGATTGAATGCTCTAGGACTAGGTTGAATGCGTGGGTTTTAGACGTCAAATGGGTGGAGCTTCGCGGGGAAGTCACCAAATGACGTCATTATTGCGAAGTGCCTTTACGTTTGTCTAACCTTGTCACTCCTAATCGAAATATTAACCGCATAATTCCTACACATACTACTGCGAAGACTGTGTTGATGCAAATCAGGCGAAGTTGTTTATAAATTCATATTGAAAATTATTACGAAATCTCGCATTTGTTGCGTTGGTCCACCAATAAACTTGGAGCCACACTGGAATGATAGGGGTGCTGATCTTTATTAGTTTGACCGAGGATTCTGTGACCGATATTACTTGATGCGCGGAGACAAGCGAGTAAACTTTCACGATCTTCTACACAATTCTAAGTAGCATTATTGAGATCAACCCCCCCCGCCCCTCCAGGCTTACTAACCCGCTCTCGAACCCGTGGACAATCCGTAGCCCCCAGGTGTCGTGTAAATGCAATGGTCTTTTCATTTTATCCCCGAGCCATTCGCATATGGAATATGATTCCACCAAAAATTACCAACATAAAAACCCAAATCATTTCAAGAAGCTATCATGGAACTCCCTTTCACCACACCTCCTCACCTAAACTGTCTCTAAAACACAGTGCTCAGCGTAAACTTATCCATGGTGTGGGTATGGGGACTGTCTATATGTGCATGTGGCAAGACAGCGACAGTATCCATACACACAACCAACCCATTAAAATTTTTCATCTAAACATCCTTTACATAAAATAAATAAAACTATCAGATAAAAACCCTTTCAGCAACATTAAAGATACTAGACTTTTAGCTGTATGTACCACCCACAGCGCATGCGCACAGACCACCACAAACTCCTGCGTTAGCCCAAGTTTGGACTGTTTGGAGAGTAACCACTTAATAATAATAATATAATATACTTTATTTATTCACCATCAAATCCGGGACTAGTTCCCCGTTCACGGGTGATTACAAATCGGCAAACTTTTAAGAGACATAAAAATGCTTTTAAGAGAAATAAATAAAAAGTAAAATTAGGAAACAACATGCTAATATGTATATATACGTATATATAAATAAACCTATGTATAGTAAAATTGCTGGTAAGTGCAATGATAAAGCAAACGATTTGCAAAAGTGCTGAACACCTGATCCTATTGGATAATAAACGCCTACATTATATTAAATAGGTTAAAAAGATACTAAAAAAGTAATTAAACCTAAGATAAATAAAACTATACATTAGTAAAACTGTATGCATGAATAATACCAAGGTTAAATGAGGTCTGATTAAATTAGTTTAAGAACAGAAATGTCTTCAATAGTTTTCCAAACTGCCTGGTGTTCTGGATCACGCGTACTTCCAGTGGCAGAGAGTTCCACAATGTCGGCCCAGCACAAGCAAACGCCCGGCGACCATAACGTTCAAGGTTTACGCGTGGAACATCAAGAAGTAAACCACCACCAGAGCGTAGGGTCCTGCGTGGCGAGTGACGATGTAGCAGTGACGCAAGATACACTGGCGTGCCTGCATACAGTGCCGTGTGTACAACCATAAGTAATTTGTACTCGATGTTTGTACTTAATACTTGAGACGGCTTCGGCTTGAGACGTATGCTGTGCCGCGTTTGGACCTCCTGTGACTGTGTTACTTTTGGGGTTGTCCGATCGGCCTACGGACAGGATTTGAGGGTGGTAAAGGAACGCCCAAGGATAATGACTCAAGGGAAACACCATTACGTGCTATATGCCGTTTTGGCTCTGACCGTTTTGTATCTTCAAGGTAAGGAATACTCAATTAGGCTCTATTCACATGCCCACTCAAGCGAATCGTCAACAGATCACACGTTTCCTTGATGTCGGCTGGAAGTTATGAGAGTAGATTTCGACGTTACTGTAATTGTTAATTGCTAGCATTTATTGCGAAATACCAATTTACTTGATTATAGGCTAACCTTTATTGATGCTATGATATTGAACTGATGGATTTAGGTTGATAATCATAATACTGACTGCAGCTAATAAATATTATGGTAACTATTATTGAAGTAATGCACCAGTAGTCCCCTAGAATATATAATATTAGGTGTGGCGGACTTTGATATGGAGCCATTGAATGATGCATCAATCACAATTAGAGTGCAATGTGGTGCTACAATGTGGTGCTTTTTCAAAAGCACCACAAAAGTTGAAATATGGTGTGTCACAATTACTCACAAAAGCTTTTTGATATTGTCACTTCAGCATATTGTACAATTAATATATAATACTTTACAAATACTTGACAAAACAACTTGCACAGGAAAGTTGGGGGTTATTTGTGCCAAGAACTGCACTTACTGGAGTGTGCTAAAAAGACGTGCATGATATATGGCACATATGAAATTCAACCTAAACAAATACCGTTACTGGACTGTGCTGAAAAGACAAGCATGATATCTGGCACATATGAAATTCAACCTAAACAAATATTTACAGTGATCCCAGTCACACCAACTCTAACCTGTTATCAACACATGCTTCTCTAGCCACTAATATGACTTGAGTGAAAAATCTCGACTTTCCGTCAGCCTCGATTCCGGCGAACAACGATATCGCAGCTACGTGCCACCGTGATCTCTCCTATGTAATTATAGCGACTATAAATCCCCGCCAGAACAGTTTAAATTTTTCTTTCGCATGACTTATTTCTATCTACAATTTTTAATCACTGATCGCGAGTTTCTCTATGGCACGATGAAGCGTGCCTCGGCGGCTAAGCCGAGGGCACCGCCTAAGAAGGCGAAGTATGCCAACGCATACAAAGTTGCCTTCGAGGCCGATTTTCCGTTGGTCGGAAAAAGTTCGCGATCAACGAACCATGCATTTTGCCGTTCGTGCAATCGGCACGTTTCCATTGCGTCTGTCCATTTAGGCAATTTATTATGATTACTGAATGTACATTATTACTTAGTAGTCGTTATTAAAAAAATGGTTGACTGTTAGTGTTATACACCGTTTATGGAGTAAAAAGGAATGCACTAATGCTGTAATGGCGCATTGGCTGCTTTGCCTACGACTACGGCTACGAACTTCTTTTGCCTTGAACTTGGCCACTGGAATTTCACCCGCACCCTTGGTACCGTAATTGAAATATGGAGCTATTTTCATTGCTATGTTTTTTATCCATTACTTTAATTTTTATGCTCCTTTCGATATGCTCAGTATTTTTTACCTGCATTTTAGCCTGTTGTATAATTGTTATTTATGTACCTATATGTACCTTATTTACATTGTATATAATTACCATTTCTATTTTGTATTAAAATAATGTGTTTAACCATTGTGGTTAATAGTGTGTTTGTTGTGCTGTGTCTCGAGTGTGTCTGCCGGTCGTTGACCGACGACGCGCCGTCCCTATCCCGAATTTTTTGTCGTACGCGCTAATCTACCCCTTTCGGGCGTTCCGAACTTGGCAAGTCTGCACTGTCAAGTCATATTAGTGGCTACAGAAGCATGTGTTGATAACAGATTATATTTGGTTCTCATGTGACTGGGATCACTGTAAATATTTGTTTAGGTTGAATTTCATATGTGCCAGATATCATGCTTGTCTTTTCAGCACAGTCCAGTAACTGCAGATCTTGGCACAAATAACCCTCAACTTTCCTGTGCAAATTGTAGGCCGATCGGACAACTCCAAAAGTAACACAGTCACAGGAGGTCCAAACGCGGCACAGCATACTTCCCAAGCCGAAGTCGTCTCAAGTCTCAAGTGGTTACACTCCAAACAGCCCAAACTTTGGCTAACGCAGGAGTTTGTGGTTGTATGTGCGCATGCACTGTGGGTGGTACATACAGCTAAAAGACTAGTATCTTTAATGTTGCTGAAAGAGTTTTATCTGATAGTTTTATTTATTTTATATATATATATATATGATGTTTAGATGAAAATTTTGAATGGGTTTGTTGTGTGTATGGATACTGTTGCTGTCTTGCCACATGCACACATAGACAGTCTCCATACCCACACCATGGATTACTTTTCGCTGAGCACTGTGTTTTAAAGACAGTTTAGGTGAGGAGGTGTGGTGAAAGGGAGTTCCATGATAGCTTCTTGAAATGATTTGGGTTTTTTTATATTGGTATTTTTGGTGTAATCATATTCCATATAGGAATGGCTCGGGGATACAACGAAAAGACCATTGCATTTATACGACAACTGGGGGCTGCGGATTGTACACGGGTTCGAGAGCGTGTTAGTAAGCCTGGAGGGGGGTGATCTCAATAATGTTATTTAGAATTTTGTAGAAGATCGTGAACGTTTACATGCTTGTCTCCGCGCACAAAGTAAAATCGGTTACAGAATCCTCGGTCAAACTAATCAAGATCAGCACCCCTATCGTTCCAGTGTGGCTCCAAGTTTATTGGTGGACCAACGCAACAAATGCGAGATTTCGTAATAATTTTCAATATGAATTTATAAAACGTAACGGCGCTTCGTCCCAAATCGCATATGTCACTAGTCGCTTGTGACACACGCACACACACACACACGCACGCACGCACGCACACACGCACACACACACACACACACACACACACATACTATTTCTTTGCCATAGGAATGTATACTCGTCCATTGTGGAGATGACCATGAGGAATATCCACCGGTCGGACGCCGGTCAGTATTACTGTCAGACCACGCTCTCTACTGGCAAAGTGAGGCGCTCCCAAGTCCAGATCATCATAAGAAGTAAACAAATACTATACTGTGTAGTGTTGTTAGATCATAGTACAGTGGAGTGAGTATGTAGGACGGGGGGAGAGAATTTCTATATGTTAAGCGATTCTTGCATTGGTTCGTTTCATGCATGTTTGTTGGGCTTGCTTGTGCGTGGATAACAGGCACATCAGTGCTTTCGGCATCATTATGTGAATATGATATCATAAATATGTGTTTTGTATATTTGACATAATTACCTCTCAAGAAACTTGTTTGATGTTTGTTCCAAATATGTCGGCCATTTTACATGACCTTCATCAGCAGACTGATTTTGGTGTGGGCAAGGTCATATGACAAGCTGAAGAATGACTGCTGGGAAATCCAGGCCGACATCTTGGTTCAGGGCAGGTTTCGTTCGATGGACATTAATTGCGTCCGTGAAAATCTTCCTAAGCCAGTTCTCATGATCTAATATCCACACATATAACGTTGAAAGGATTCTCCTCAATTCAGTTGTTTTGCACTGAAGGAGCTGTGGACGTTGTATGAACGACAAGACTGGACGATAAGCACATCAGAATATCTACGGCAGTGTTCCAACCTAGCGGACCACGTGGAGGAATAAACTGAAAGGGTGTACATGTCTAACTATTGCATGTTATTAGCTACCTAACCTAACCTGACCAGACCTAACCTGAACTACATAAACTACCCACAGCGTTCAATATAGGTTAGCTTTTTATTAGTATGGGATTCTTAGTTATATTCAGGTTTTAAATTACGTTAGCATGTTATATTAGTATGTATTAATTTGTTAATAAATGAATAATTAATTAAAATAATAAACTAGTGTAATATTATAAAATTAAGAATAATTTTAATAATAAATACTATGATATGAGTGGTATATAGAACTAAACATTAAAAGCAAGTTTGAAATAGTGAGTCTTAAGACGCGCTTTGAACGTGTCCATGCAGCCGGTCAGACGCATGTCTTCCGATAGAGAGTTCCAGAGAGTTGGCCCAGCACGAGAGAATTAACGGCAGTAGTAGGTGACTAGTTTTCAATCCTAAATTCCGGGCCCCATGTGTCTGAACCGCTTCCGATTGTGCATTCAGCACACAAGAGCGCAACCTGGTGGCTATGGAGCGCCCCATAGCGACTATAGCGAACCATAGTTGTGACCCTAACCCCCTGTCGACGGTGAACCCTGACCCTAAAAATAGACATTGGGAAAAACCCACATATCGCTGACGTGGCGTTTAATTTTAATTTTTATTTCAATTTCAAATTACAATTTTTATTTTAAAATCAATGAAAACCCACATATCGCTGACGTGGCGGTTAGTAGGGAAAACCCACTTTAAGAATAAGCAAATGAATTTCATTCATAAATATCGTGCATGATTAATGAGGTAAGGAGGATGAATGGCTCTTGGGTCTATCTGGAGGGAGTAGGGTATATGCTCGCGTTTCGCGGAATGCAGCGGGCTACATACCATGTTAGGAATGCGCTCGTGTTGTATCCCGTAATATGACACCGCTCTGTCGCGTTTCCGAAAGGACGCATTAAGGCGGTACTAACAGCTGACTAGTGGATTTTGGTACTCGGGAAATGCGCGTTTTAAATGTAATCATATTAGCGCTGTAGTTAAAGCGTTGGTTCGCCCACTGGATGTATGCGAGTGTGAACAAGTTGAAAGATAAACCCGTCATTTGCGCTTAAAATGATGTGCAGTAATTTTTTCTATGCCAGCTATGATGAAATTCTGATTTCATTATTATTCTTTTTGTCGTGTCTCCAAGAAGAGTAGACCACGTGACGTCTTGTCTGGGTAATAAAGACAGCGGGTATGCATCAACGAGTTGAACTGTATACGTACATCTAACAAATTTAGGGCATTGGTTAATACATCGTTTTCTTGTAATGGCGCACGCCCCTGCGCCCCTGGCGCCCCATCTCATTACTCTATGGTGGGGTGTTGAGGTGTGGGAACCAGAAGGTAATGGGTACACTCGACTTACTACTACTCTTTGGAGCGTGTCTATATGTAGTGGGGTGTCACTAGCGAGAATACAACACCAAGCGTGCGTTTGGTGGTCAGATGGCTATACTCGTTTCATTACTCTATGGTGTGGGTGGTGAGGTGTGGAAACCAGAACGTAATTGGTACATTCGACTCACTACTACTCTATGTATCGAGGTATGTATAAGAAATTCTAGCTGCCATATGTCTCTGTCTCTATGGAGGTATGTGTTAGACCACAGGTCTCTGTCTCTGTGGAGGTATGTGTTAGACATGCTGGCTGCCACAGGTCTCTGGCTCTATGGAGGTATGTGTACTACTATACAGAGTGGGGTGGTGTCATATATGTTCAGGTATATAGACAGAACGTGACGGCCGTGCGTGCGTGGGGTGGTCAGATGGTTATACTCGTCTCATTACTCTTTGGTGGGGATGGTGAGGTGTGGTAACCAGAAGGTAATGGGTACACTCGATTCACTACTACTCTATGGACCGTGTCTATCTGTAGATGGGTGTCACTAGCGAGAATACAACACCTTCTTCAAGTTGCGTGTGACAGTGTATGAGAAGGTGAGACAGAGCAAGGCAGGCTAGAGACAGTGTCATAAAGTACAGAAATATATGCTGAGATGCTGAGAAAAAGCAAGGCAGGCTGGAGACAGTGTCATAAAATAAATAAATGTATGCTGAGATGGTGAGAAACAGCAAAGCAGGATGGAGATATTGTCATAAAATAAATAAATGTATGCTGAGATGGTGTCATTTTGTTAGTTTGTTCGCCAGAAGTTGTATGAAGTTTTGCGAAGATGTGCGAAGTTGTGGGAAGTTGTCTGAAGTTGTGTGAAGTTGTGCGAAGTTGTGTGATTTTATATTCTAGCTATGTACTGAGGGTGTAGTGACTATGTATTACAGTTATGTTCTGAGGGTGCAGCGACCATGTATTCGAGTTGTGTCCTGGGTGAGCAGTAAATGTGCATTCTAATCGTGTACTGGAATTGTAGTGACAATGCATTATAGCTATGTACTGGAGGTACTGTGAATATTTTGTGTTTTAGCTGTGTACAGAGTGTGTAGTGACTATATATTATAGATGTGTACTGAGGGTGCACTGACCATGTATTCTAGCAGTAACTGTGTATTCTAATTGTGTACTGGAGTTGCAGTGACTATATCTTACAGCTGTGTGCTGGAGATACAGTAGCGACCATGTATTCGAGCTGTGTCCTGGGTGAACAGTAACTGTGTATTCTAATCGTGTACTGGAGTTGTAGTGACAATGCATTATACCTATGTACTGGAGATACTGTGACTATTTTGTATTTTAGCTGTGTACAGAGTATGTAGTGACTATATATTCTAGATGTGTACTGAGGGTGCACTGACCATGTATTCTAGCAGTAACTGTGTATTCTAATTGTGTACTGGAGTTGTAGTGACTATATCTCACAGCTGTGTGCTGGAGATACAGACTGTACATTTATTTACTTTATGACACTGTCTCGAAGTTGTCTTGCTGTTTCTCATCGTCTCATTATACATTTATGTGCAGGAGCTAGGATGTGGTTGGAGGTAGGAGAGACAGATGACATTATGGTGGACGCAATCATCAAGACCTGCAATGTGGCGGAGGCAGTGTTTAAGAAGCCAGGATGTGGCTGGAGGTAGGGGAGACAGAGGATTGTATGGCGGGGGCAATGTATCAGGAGCCGTGATGTGGATGTAGGTAGGAGAGACAGAGGACAGTATGGTGGACGCAATGTATCAGGAGCCAGGATGTGGTTGGAGGTAGGAGAGACAGATGAATGTATGGTGGGGCAATGTGTCAGGATGTGGCTGGAGTTAGGAGAGACAGAGGACTGTATGGCGGAGGCAGTGTGTAAGTAGCCAGGATGTGGCTGGAGGTAGGAGAGACGGGGGACTGTATGGCGGAGGCAATGTATCAGGCGCCAGGATGTGGCTGTAGGTAGAAGAGACAGACGACAGTTTGGTAGACGCAATTTATCAGGAGCCACGATGTGGCTGGAGGTAGGAGAGACAGAGGCCTGTATGATGGACGCAATGTATCAGGAGCCAGGATGTGGCTGGAGGTAGGAGCAACAGAGAAGAGTATGGTGGGGGCAAAGTGTAAGGAGCAAGGGTGTGGCTGGAGGTAAGAAAGACAGAGGCCTGTATGATGGAAGCAATATATCAGGAGCCAGGATGTGACTGGAGGTAGGAGCAACAGAGGACAGTGTGGTGGAGGCAAAGTGTAAGGAGCAAGGATGTTGCTGCAGGTAAGAAAGACAGAGGCCTGTATGATGGACGCAATGTTTCAGGAGCCAGGATGTGGCTGGAGGTAGGAAAGACAGAGGACTGTATGATGGACGCAATGTATCAGGAGCCAGGATGTGGCTGGAGGTAGGAAAGACAGAGGACTGTATGATGGACGCAATGTATCAGGAGCCAGGATGTGGCTGGAGGTAGGAAAGACAGAGGACTGTATGATGGACGCAATGTATCAGGAGCCAGGATGTGGCTGGAGGTAGGAAAGACAGAGGACTGTATGATGGACGCAATGTATCAGGAGCCAGGATGTGGCTGGAGGTAGGAAAGACAGAGGACTGTATGATGGACGCAATGTATCAGGAGCCAGGATGTGGATGGAGGTAGGAAAGACAGAGGCCTGTATGATGGACGCAATGTATCAGGAGCCAGGGTGTGGCTGGAGGTGGGAAAGACAGAGGACTGTATGATGGACGCAATGTATCAGGAGCCAGGATGTGGCTGGAGGTAGGAAAGACAGAGGACTGTATGATGGACGCAATGTATCAGGAGCCAGGATGTGGCTGGAGGTAGGAAAGACAGAGGACTGTATGATGGACGCAATGTATCAGGAGCCAGGATGTGGCTGGAGGTAGGAGCAACAGAGGACAGTATGGTGGAGGCAAAGTGTAAGGAGCAAGGGTGTGGCTGGAGGTAAGAAAGACAGAGGCCTGTATGATGGACGCAATGTATCAGGAGCCAGGATGTGGCTGGAGGTAGGAAAGACAGAGGACTGTATGATGGACGCAATGTATCAGGAGCCAGGGTGTGGCTGGAGGTAGGAAAGACAGAGGACTGTATGATGGACGCAATGTATCAGGAGCCAGGATGTGGCTGGAGGTAGGAAAGACAGAGGCCTGTATGATGGACGCAATGTATCAGGAGCCAGGGTGTGGCTGGAGGTAGGAAAGACAGAGGACTGTATGATGGACGCAATGTATCAGGAGCCAGGGTGTGGCTGGAGGTAGGAAAGAAAGAGGTCTGTATGATGGACGCAATGTATCAGGAGCCAGGATGTGGCTGGAGGTAGGAAAGACAGAGGACTGTATGATGGACGGAATGTATCAGGAGCCAGGATGTGGCTGGAGGTAGGCGAGACAGAGGACTGTATGAACGACGCAATGTATCAGGAGCCAGGACTGTATGGTGCGGGCAGTGTGTAGGGAACAGGGATGTGGCTGGAGGTAGGAAAGACAGTGGAGTGTATGGTGGAGGCAGTGTGTAAGTAGCCAGGATGTGGCTAGAGGTAGGAGAGACAGAGGACAGTATGGTGGAGGCAGTGTGTAAGGAGCCAGGATGTGGTTGGAGGTAGGAGAGACAGAAGACTGAATGGCGGGGGCAATGTATCAGGAGCAATGATGTGGCTGTATGTAGGAGAGAGGATAGTATGTTGGACGCAATATATCGGGAGCCAGGATGTGGCTGGAGGTAGGAGAGACACAGGACTCTATGGTGGAGGCAATGTGTAATGCGCCAGAATGTGGCTGGAGGTAGTAGAGACAGAGGACTGTATGGCGGAGGCAGAGTGTACGGAGCAGGGATGTGACTGGAGGTAGGAGAGACAGAGGACTGCATGGCGGAGGCAGTGTGTAAGTAGCCAGGATGTGGCTGGAGCTTGAAGAGACGGAGGACTGTATGATGGACGCAATGTATCAGGAGCCAGGATGTGGCTGGAGGTAGGAGAAACAGAGGACAGTATCATATAATCATGCATATTTTATTAAAACAGAGTGTCACTGCACACTGTGCGGAATTCCAGACAGGTTTAATGTTGGCAATAGTTTCCCTCGCCTGGTCAATCAGAATACAAGGGGTCTGTGAGTAACACGATCCGTATGAAACTAAAGTCCAGTTCTTTTTATAGCTAGGTGAAGGAACAAACACACTACACTACATATGTGTGCTTTATTGAAACAACAGTGTTATATAAGCAAGCATCATGTGTGTGTGTGTGTGTGTGTGTGTGTGTGTGTGTGTGTGTGTGTGTGTGTGTGTGTGTGTGTGTGTGTGCGTGTGTGTGTGCGTGTGCGTGTGCGTGTGCGTGTGCGTGTGCGTGTGCGTGTGCGTGTGCGTGTGCGTGTGCGTGTGCGTGTGCGTGTGCGTGTGCGTGTGCGTGTGCGTGTGCGTGTGCGTTTGCGTGTGCGTGTGCGTGTGCGTGCGCGTGCGCGTTTGCGTGTGCGTCTAAAGCGATGCCTGCTGCCGGACTTCAACGCCACCGTAGAACGAACAATGACATTTTTGTTCCTTGACCTATTCTACTATTTTATATTTTCGTTATATGTCAATATTTTTAAATAATGTACCCATATTTAATTATATTACAATGCTTTACTATGATATCCTAATTTAAAATTAAAATTAAAATTAAAATTAAAATTAAAATTAAAATTAAAATTAAAATTAAAATTAAAATTAAAATTAAAATTAAAATTAAAATTAAAATTAAAATTAAAATTAAAATTAAAATTAAAATTAAAATTAAAATTAAAATTAAAATTTAAATTTAAATTTAAATTTAAATTTAAATTTAAATTTAAATTTAAACTAAAACTAAAACTAAAATTAAAATTAAACGCCACGTCTGCGATATGTGGGTTTTTCCCAATGTCTATTTTTAGGGTCAGGGTTCACCGTCGACACGGGGTTAGGGTCACAACTATGGTTCGTTATAGACGCTCTGGTGTGCTGCGCGCGCAACCGGAAGTGGTTCAGACACATGGAGCCCGGAATTTAGGATTGAAAACTAGTCACCTACTACTAACAGCGGCCGTAAGTCAGTCTGAGATGAGGCCACCTCTATAGCACAGCTGGCAAAGCTCAGCATTGATGATGTTGATTCACATTTGCCGCACTCCCAAATTGACCATGGATTCTGCGCAGCGAAGAAGCTGAAGGAGTTGGCAGCTGTCACATCTGTAAAGCAGAAGCTCAGTGAAAGAGAGAGAATGGCATTTAGAATGGAGTGCAAGAAATGGCTTGTCTGTGCCACACAGAAACTCCTGGAGAAATGCCTAATCACATACTCTTGTATCGTGTCAGCGAACAGAGCGATGTCATCGGCATAATCCAGGTCAGAGAGATGTGAGTCTGGATGTCTGGAGCTCCTGCATCTGGTTAGGGTTAGTCCTTCTCTGTCATCAATCGCAGTTCTTAATGCGTAGTCCAAGACTATAATGAATAGGTATGGGGAAAGTGGGTCTCCTTGGTGAACTCCTGTGTTAATGTTGAAATTAGTAGTTTCCCCTTCGGGAGTCAATACAACTGCAGATGTGTTTACATACATTATCTGTATGGCTTTTACTATCTTCTCTGGAATGCCATACGCATGGAGAATCTGGAATAGTGTGTTGGTCTCATAGATCGGATCAACTGGATGGTTGGATGTTCTCGTATTATCTGAAGAGAGCAGTTGTTTGAAGTAAGTTTTCCAAGCATCCAAACGATCTTCCCCTTGTATGAAGATGATTTTTGATTTCTTTCCTGAAAGTTGTTTTACTAACTTCCAGGCATTATGTAGAGCATTAGTCGACTCGCAACTGTCAAATGCTCTGAGAATGTCATGGTAGTGCTTTCCCTGTGTTTCATCATAAGTGTTGCGCAGTGTAGTTTGCGCTGTGAATACTGTCTCGGGTTGTGCACTAATTACAACCTTACTTGCTGCATTTACTTCATTCATATGGCGAACACTAGTCTTGAAAGCTACTCGAGGTGGTAGGATGGCCGAGCCTGCTTTGTTGCATATGTCAACATAGTCCTTATACGAATTGGTTTGGGTTTTTCCAATGCCTCCCAGTCAGATGATATTTGGTTTTCAATACGAGAGGCAACATCTTGATTCGTTGTGATTGCATCCCAGTTAAGTCTGGGTTTGGATTAATGTTTCTTTGCTGAGCCTTAACTTTGCACATACAATCCTGTGATCAGAAGCAGTATAGTCAGAAAAGGAGTTTGCTTGTGAATCCATTATGCTGTTTCTCCATCTTTTCCGGCACAGAATGAAATTTATTTGAGATTTGAATTTATTCGGTGCTCGCAAAGTCCAGAGTCTTGATTTTGGTTTACAGAAAAGAGTATTGGTCATCAGAAGGTTGAGCTCATGTATCAAGAAGAAGCTGACCAGTTCTGTTAGTGTTGCTGTGGTATGAAAAACCATTTGAGACATGAGCATTAAAATCACCTCCGATCACAAGACAGGCATGTGGAGGGATGTGTAATACTGTCTGGTTAAGGCTTTCGTAGAACTCGACAACGTCTTTTTCATCACTGACATTTGTCGGAGAATAGCATGATACAACACGAGTCTTAGGGTTCCCTTTAAACAGGGCGTGTATGACACGGTCTGTAATCTTGGTGACTGACACAAGGTTCTGGAGCAGTGCACATTTCACTACTACACCAACGCCCCCAACTGCTGCACCTTGTCGATTACGTGTCGCGGAGGCTGTGAACATCGTGGATATGCCTATCCGTGTAGCTTTGATATCTGAGTCTTCTTGTATGTGAACTTGTCTGTGTTCTTGAATACAAGTCACTGATATGTCAAAATCGTTCATGTGTTAGTCGAGTTCTTCCTTGGCACTAGTGGAAGATAAGCTCCGACTATTTAGCTGCCCAAAGAGGATATTTTTCTTAGGGCGGCAAAGTCCTTTTGTTGTTCTCGCATCAGATGTTATCCATCCTTGCGGCTTTGGAATGTCATCTTCATACAGGTTGGTATACCCTCGAGAAGTACGAAGTGTTACTGAAGTGAACCCTGGCGTTGTTGCTTGAACTCGTCATGTTTTCATCTAGCTGTTACTACAGTGCGTCACTACTGCTACTGCTGGTGTTTTTCATTCCGAGACACCATCTCGTAGACAGGATGCCAACCAAGGCAGAAGAGGACCCATCTCCCTTGAGTGACTACACTTCGTCTGACTCCTACCCCTTGACCTGTCTGACTTGGTTGAACCTACCAGGGACTTATGTCCCCGCCAGTATAGCTCTCCGGGTTACGGGAGTACACAAGCCCCCAACTGCGACAAAGTGGTAGCCATGGGGAAGAAAACAACATTATGTACCAGTTTTGAGATTTCTTTGCCTTTTGGTTTTGATGCACCTCAGAGCTTGGGTTTCCAAAGGTTTTGGCACGATAGAAGTTTCCATGTTGTATTATAGTGAACTCAACTTTTCTACATACAACATTTGATACAGTTCCACATAAACAAGTAATCCATAAACTAAAATAATACGGTATCACCGGTTCCATAGCAACACAGACAGAAAGTTTCTTCACAGGAAGGTGTCAAAAGTTGTCATCAATGGGTCGACATATTCACCAACCATTGTTACTTTTTTATTTTTTTTAATCTTTTATTTATTTATTTATTTATTTTTTACTTTTGCTATCTGTTATATTACTCTTGTTTGTTTTTAACTGTTTTTAGTATTACGATTGTGATATGTAATGTTTAGTTCCGTGTGTTATTGGGTGTATGCGTGTATGTTTGTGCTAATGCCACAACACTACGAATTCCTTGTAATTGCTACTTGGTAATAAAACGTATCCTATCTTATCTATCTTACTTCTGGGGTACCTCAGGGAACCATCCTAGGGCCAAGCCTTTTCCTTTACATAGACAATCTACCAGACAACCTCTCTACACGAGTCAGACATTATGTAGCGTTGTGCCAAAGATAACTTAGGGTGAAGTTGGTCCTTTCTCATGTTGGAAAGGACCATACAGTGAAAGATGGATTATGGGAAAAATTATGTTATATAATCAAATTGGATGTTTAATGTGAGTTAATTCATGTTTTGGAAAATAATTATTTTAGTCCTTTGTGGAATCTTCCCAAAGTATTTTAAGTTGACAGTTCATCTTCCGTATACTTCCCAGGGAATGAAACCAGGCTGCGGGACGTCTTGTAAACCCTAACGGAAAGCCTGTGGTAGAACGAGTCCAGATGTCTTCCTAGTTGTTCCCAATCTAACAACATCCATTTGTAGTTAGATTGCTTTGGCAGAACATGGCAACTGCATAAAATGTGAAGTAGAAATGTATTAAGCAACATATCTTACAATAATCATATAATACGTATAAACCCATTTTTGAAACTGAAAATTTGGATACTTTGGATACTTATTGAGTTCTTTTCTTTCTTCATGCGTCTACGTATGTCGATTACTTGTCATGGGGGACATGCGTGTTGTCCCAACAGGAGGGACAGTTGGTGGGACAAGGGAAGAATACATATCATGTCAGTGTTTCAATGCGTGATTTATCAGTATTATGTTCATATAATACCATATTTGACCTGATAAACGTACAGTAGACTTGAAGATAAATTGGGCCATGGAAAAATGTCAAGGAATGCGTTCTTTTAAGCTTACACCAACATTTGTTTCTCTAGACGATAAGGTGGTTACTGGTGTAGAACAACTG